>PVJA010046612.1:0-15008 GCA_004027025.1 Myocastor coypus
AAAAAACAAAGGCATTGTTGTTGGTTTCAGCCTAAGGGAAAAGCTGCTCTAAACTTAAAAGTTTGGAAGCAAGTTATGAAAACATTCCCCAGAGCACAACAGCAAGAAGAATGTATTCCTTTAAGTGTATGGTCTTTGTGTAGCCTTATCTCCTTGCTTTGGAGCCCCTGCAGCCTGACTTTGAGGAATTGAGTGTGCACTCAATTCCTCAGACTCAGAAAGGCAGTCCTAGAAAGGTTTCAGTTGATGAGGACACTACGGAACATGAAGGCAGCTCCACATCTCTTAATTTGTCCTTGATGGGTAAAGAATCTAAATCAAAGAATTGGAAAAAAAAATTTAAAAAAAGGGGGCTGGGGAGATAGCTCCGAGGCACAAGTGCCTGCTGGGCAAGTGCAAGGTCGTGAGTTCAAACCCTGGTCCCCCACCCAAAAAAAAAAAAAAAAAAAAAGAATTGGAAAGCATAGCATACATTTCAGGCTCTTCAGCCTCTGCCCTCTGATACTGAGGATTTTTCAGAAGCTCAGGAGAATGAGTTGGAAAAAGATGCAAATAAAATCTGGGAGTTGTCCCATCATGTGGAACATTTGACACAATTGATATCCAAATTGGTGGAACAATTGGATGTTTCAAATCCACCTTCAATGTTTGCTCAAATTCAACCTCTGCCTCCTGCCCTAACTAATCCCTCAGCCCCTCCATATGAGCATAAGCAACCCATCTCAGCTGCTGGACCTAGCGGTGCAGTGACTCAAGCTTTATTACAAGGAAGGAACCAAGGAAACCCACAGGCTCACAAAACTCCACTGGGAGTTTGTCCTGTTGTGGTTCAACAGCCCCCTCCAAGCAGGGAATACCCAAATGGTTATGTACAGTGGGATTATCAACCCTTAGCTTTTCAGATAATCAAAGATGTGAAGCAAGCTGTTATGTCATATGGAATGCAATCTAATTATGTTGTTGGCCTCTTACAAGGATTGGTACATGAATATAGGCTTATTCCTCATGATTGGGAAGTATTGTGCCATACTATTTTGGAACCAGGACAATATCTTCAATTCCATATCTGGTGGAAAGAGGAGGCAGAAACTTAGGACAGGACAAACAGGTCAAAGTCTGCCTATTGCTATAACAGCAGATCAGCTTACTGGCTCAGGAACATAGTTTGGTATAACAGCACAACTTTAGTATGATGACATGGCCATTGTTCAGACAAGCTTATGTTGTCTCAAAATATGGGAGAAAGTCGAAAAACCTGAAGAAGCTCAAAAGTCTTTTACTAAAGTAATACAGTTTCAAAATGAGCCCTTTGTTGATTTTATCTCTCAACTCAACGAGGCGATTGATAAAACAGTCAGACAACTCGATCTTCGGGGTATGTTGCTACAAACTTCGGCTTTTGAAAATGCTAACCCAGGGGCCTGGCGGGATGGCTCAGTGGTCTAAAGCGCCTGCTTGGAAAAGCTTGGGCGGCTTCAGGGACCACGGTTCGATCCCCCGGCACCACATGCTGTGCCGGCCCTGCCCTCGGGGCGGGCTGAGCCGGCCATAAAAATGATTAAATAAACAAAGATTCTGAAACAAGAAAAATAAATAAATAAATAAATAAATAAATAAATAAATAAAATTTTAAAAAAAGAAAATGCTAACCCAGAATGCAAAAGGTTATATGTCCATTAAAGGCTCGAGGTGCCCCACTGGAGGAATATATTAAAGCTTGTGCAAGCCAGGCGTGGTGGCGCACGCTGTAATCCCAGCACTCGGGAGGCTGAGGCAGGAGGATCGGTGCGAGTTCGAGACCAGCCTGGGCTACAGAAGTGAGCTCAAGGCCAGCCTCAACTGCATAGCAAGACCCTGGCTCAAAAAAAAAAAAGCTTGTGCATAAAGTGGTTCTGAACTTTATAAAGTTAATTTACTGGCTGTGGCTTTACAAATTTCATGCAAACAAAATCTTACAAAATGTTTTAATTATGACAAAGTGGGGCATATGAAAAAAGATTATAAAACAGAAATGAAAAGGGGTAAAGATAAAATTTAGCCACCAGGGCTGTGTCAAAAATATAAAGAGGAAAACATTGGGCGAATGAATGTCACACCAAGTTTGATAAAAATGGACAACCTTTACAACAGCAGGGAAACTAGACAATGGGCCCTCTTCCTCGGGACCCAGAGATAAACAATACAGAGTATCAGCAATTTCCTTTGAACAACCCCATAATCGATCAAAACTAAGGATCTCAGATCTTTTTAATGCCACATCAGGAAGCACAGCCTTAGATACTGTATTAATAGGAAATCAGTTTTGGGGGGCCCAGGAGATAGCTCATGGGCACAAGTGCTTGCCTGGGAAGTACAAGGTCCTGTGTTCGATCCCCAGTTCCAGAAAAAAAAAAAAAGAAGATCAGTTTTTGCAACCCGCTTAGGGAATATATAAAGTTTGTACTAATATTTTTGGTCCCATACCCAAAGATACTGTTGGGGTTTGTTTGTTTGTTTGTCTTTTTGAAACAGGGTCTCTATGCAGTTCAGCCTGGCCATGAGCTCACTTTTGTAGCCCAGGCTAGTCTCACACTTACATTGACCCTCCAGCCTCAGCCTCCCAAGTGCTGGGATTATAGACATACACCACCACATCCGGCCCTGTTGGTTTGATTATTGGGAGAAGTAGCCTTACTAGCAAAGGCATCTTTGTACAGTTAGGAGTCATAGATAGCGATTATGTAGGAGAAATTCTTGTGATGATGTCTACCTCCATATCCTCTCAGACAGTAAGCAAGCAGAGAATTGCTCAGTTATTACTGCTGCCTTATGGAAAAGGCAACAGCATGCAAAAGAAAAGAAATGGAGGAGTAGCCAGACATGGCGGTACACACGTGTAATCCCAGAACTTGAGAGACTGAGGCAGGAGGATCAGTGTGAGTTCAAGACCAGCGAGGGCTACAAAAGTGAGCACAAGACCAGCCTGAACTGCATAGTGAGACCCTGTCTCAAAAGGACAAAAAAAAAAAAAAAAAAGAAACGAAAGAAAAGAAAAGAAAAGGAAGATTTAGAAGCACTGATTTTTCGGTATGGTGTCAAAGACTTCTGGGACAAACACCCTAGTTCTGTATACCTATTCAAGGCCTCGTTTTTTAAAGGGTTGGCAGACACTGGAGCTGATGTTTCTATTATATCCTCTAAGGACTGGCCTTGTTAATAGCCTGAAATGCCCATTTCGGTCAAGTTTTCAGGAAAAGGAGCTATGACTAATATTCAATGAAGTCAAAATATGTTGGTCTGTAATAGGCCAGTGGCCAAAGAGGAAAATTTTTTTTTGTCTTTTTGAGACAGGGTCTCGCTATGCAGTTGAGGCTGGCCTTGAGCTCACTTTTGTAGCCCAGGCTGGTCTCGAACTCACACGGATCCTCCTGCCTCAGCCTCCCGAGTGCTGGGATACAGGCGTGCGCCACCACGCCTGCCTCCTGAAGAGGAAATTTAAAACCCTATGTGGCAAACATTGTGATGAACTTATGGGCACATGATTTGCTTTCCTAGTGGGGTACTGTTTTACAGATCCTTGGGATTTCCCAGGAGACAAAAATCCTTAACTTGTATTGAAATTTACAGTAATAACCATTGCTCCAAGTGTCCACCCTCCCCCTTAAGTGGTTAGCAAAGCAGCCTATTGTGGTGGAACAATGGCCTTTGACTAAAGAGAAGCTTTCAGCTCTTGAAAAAATATATCACGAGTTATTAAATGAGGACAGAATAGAAAGATCAATAAATCCCTGGAACTCCCCAATGTTTGTTATCAAAATAGAAGTTAGGAAAATGGACATCTGGCAGGGCCCAGCCAGTACCACAAAGACAAAGAAAAGCCGGGTCTTCGAGAACTCAGCTGAATTAGTTACTGAGGTTTCAGTCAATGCTCAGCTAACTCTAAGGCACAGTGGTATAGTACAGAGAACATACATTCATGATGGGGGAGCAAGAGGAGGCTGACAGTTTTGGTGTCTATGTCATTTCACATATTTTATTTTATGTGAGCTTGACTAAGCTTGCTAAGCACGCACTTTAGGTAGCTGACTTACCTCAACGGCCCAAGAATACAAATTACTACAAAGCATTTCAAGGCAAATGTCCAATTTAAGCAATGATAGGAAAAAAAAAAAAAAACCTTACAGGTTTTATTCATCCATTGAACTAATGTTGACTGACATCTTACAGTGTTCCAGGCATTGTAGAGGTCCATTGACTGTGTCAGCTTGAGACATTTAGAAGCTTCACTCAATTAGCTCACAGCCTCCCACCCTAGGGTGGAGAGACCACACCCTAGGGTGGCTTGTCTCTTAAAGGATATAAAAGGGAGTTGGGGGGGAGCATTCCATTTTCTTTGGAGGAGGTCCAGTCTTCCCTGTCAGCTTGGTCGTCATCAGCACAGACTTCTGCCTTGGGTCCTTCAGCCTTACATCTCAGACCCACCGGCCGCCTGCTACAAACTTGCACGGAACGCTGCCGTGAGCTCCAGACCTCGGACAGAACCCTCAAGTCTCCAGTGTGCAGAGACCCGCTGTACGCTTCCTCATCCAACTTTGTGGCTGACTATGGTAAGTTAACCCTTTATTTTATTGATTTATTTGCGTTTACCACAGACTCTACAAGGTCTCACTACACAGATGGGAGTCATAGCGATTCTCCTGTTTTCAGCCTCCCAAGAGCAGGGACTCCAGGAACGCACCACCATGCCCAATCTCCATGGCTGTCTCAGCGCCTCCCCGACTTCCCCACCTCTCAACACCCGCAGCGAGACCAGCCTGGCAAAATAATTCGTGTCACAGCTCCATAGATAGAAATCGTCATGTCTTTAGTTTTTATTTTCCACGCAAATTTTAGACTCCTTTAACAGATTTTACACAGTGTAACTCCACTCAAAACAGCTAAGGGCATCTGATAAAGATGATCAGTGGGTTCTTTTGTTTTGCTTTTTTGTATTTAGTGCGGGGTCTACAGGATCTCACTATGTAGATCCAAGTTGTAATCATTCTCCTGGCCCCTTAACCTTTTAATTATAACTAAAATAAGTAAATGATTCATCATGGGGGGTTGGGACATAGTTCAGACACTTAAGCATGTGCTTGGGAAGCACAAGGTCCCGAGTTCCATTCTTAGTACCCCAGAATTGATGAATAAATGACTCATGATAGCAGCTAACAGGTTTTTTTAAACTAATTATTAACTTTATTGAAAATCAGTAACTCACTAGCATATTACAAATTGTAGACAAATACAGAAATGGGAAAGACCAAATAAAGAAATGAGAAAGACATAGGATGTATACTGAGTATTACTTTTTCTCCTTTTTATTTGTGTGTGCATGCATGCATGCGTGTGTGTGTGTGTGTGTGTGTCTGTGAGAGAGAGAGAGAGAGAGAGAGAGAGAGAGAGAGAGAGAGAGACCAGTGTTCAAACTCTTGACCTTCTGCTTGCCAGGTAGGCACTTGTGCCACAGAGGTATCTCCCCAGCTCCTGCCCATATTCTTTTTATATAGTTTCTGCTGACTCATTATTTCACCATGATGCTTATTAGTGTTACATTACTCATCTTTGCATCATTTTTCAGATGTTGAATTATTTTTCCTGCAACCTGGTTGTTTTTAAGAGAACTTGTCTTATCTTGTCACTAGCTGCAATGATGTCTTCAAGGTCTAAAAGTCTATTTTCACTTTCATTTAAACGGATTTTCCAGCTTGAGACTGAAGATTTAATTTCCTGTACATCACTTTGAATCTATTTCTATTTCTTTGCTTTAGTGCTCAGTCAAGGATTCCATCACTTATATATTCTCCTCTATGTTTTTATCAGTGTCTTCTTTAGAAGCACTTAGGCTCGACTTTAATGCCATCTTCCTAGAAACTTCAGTGCCATGAGAGCCAAGTGGAAGAAGAAGCGATTGCGCAGACTGAAGCGTAAAAGAAGACAGATGAGACAGGCCCAAGTGAAAGAGCCCATCCATGCACAGAGGCCAAAGGAGCAGAAGGAAAGAAGGCCGCAGGCTGACAATGCTGGTGCGAGGTGTGGACTGCACGCTGTCTCGAAAGTTTCAGTGGATTACAACTTCACTGCCACCTGACCGCCAAGACCCCAAAAAGAGAGATCCGCCTGCTTCACACAAAGCAGTCCCCTGGTTTTTGCCCTGGACCTGTGGCATTCTGGGCTACTTCTGTTCTCCCTTCTGGCAGAGTATAAACATGTACAATAAAGAATAATTTTAAGCTGGGCGTGGTGGCTCACGCCTGTAATCCCAGCACTTGGGAGGCTGAGGCAGGAGGATTGGTGCGAGTTCAAGACCAGCCTGGGCTACAAAAGTGAGTGCAGGACCAGCCTCAACTGCATAGCGAGACCCTGTCTCAAAAAGACAAAAAAAAAGAAAAGAATAATTTTATAAAAATACTTAGTACTTCTTTCATTATAATTTTTTTCCTTTTTTACTTTAGAGACTATTTCTGATCTGGTTAAAGGGATAGTATTAACCAGTTTTTTGTTGTTTGTTTTTTTTAAACGACAGACCAGAGACACAACAAAAAATCTAGAAATAGTGTTCGCACTCATATAAAAACAGTCAGAGGCTGGCTGGAGATATAGCTCCATGGCACAAGACCCTGCCTGGAAAATATAAGATCATGAGTTAAAAAAAAAAAAAAAAAAAAAAGATCATGAGTTCAAAACCCAGTACCACACCAAAAAAAAAAAAAAACAAGCCCAGAGAGTTAGACCTGGTTCAGCCGGGTGTGGTGGCGCACGCCTGTAATCCCAGCACTCAGGAGGCTGAGGCAGGAGGATCAATGAGAGTTTGAGACCAGCCTGGGCTACAAAAGTGAGCCCAAGGCCAGCCTGAACTCCATAGTGAGACCCTGCCTCAAAAAGACAAAAAATAATAATGATAAAAGACCTGGTTAGGCAAGCTTAGACAAACACAGGGACTTCAGTTCCATCCCAGTGACCACATGGCTCCTCAGCCCTGACTCCAGGGTGGGCTGAGTCAGCCACAAAAGATATATAAAGAAGAAAAAACAATAAAGAAAAAGGAAAACAAGTACAAATTAAAGTGGTCAAAAAAATTTTAAATCCCTGTTTCAAGACTTGTCTTTGCTGTCACCATGGGCAGAGTCCAGGTCCATGTTGATCAATCCCAGCAAGCCTGCACCTTGAGCTCTACTGATGCTCAGGCTGGTTTCTTGTTATCAGGCTGGGACCCTGGTTGTTTAGCCTACAACACTGTGTGTCATTCCCACTGGTTGAACTCAGGGCCCTGACCTCCTGCCAGCTTGAACTTGATTCCACCTCAAGCCTAATGCTGGGAGACGGTATACCTGGCCAGCCCTGACTTCTGAGCTCACTGGAGCCCTCTCCAAGACAGTGCCTGGCCAATAGCCCTCTCTGGGGACATGTGAACCAGAAGGTCTCACTAGCGCCTGAAGCCTGCTGTGTCCACTGCTCCATTCCACTGGAGCATTTCTCCACGGAGGTCTCTGGGTTCACCAATAGTTAACTCATGTCTTACATTTCTCATTTCTCATTGCTGACACAAAGTACCTGGCACCCAAAGTTAAAGAAAACAAGCTTATTTAGCTTGAAGTCTATGGTGTTTTCAGTCCATAACTAACTGACTCCAATGCAGGTAGCACATAGCAAAGAGGCAGGACATGGCAGCAGAAAATAGCAAAAGCAACAACTGAGAGAAGGGATGCCAGCCTCTTGCTGTCCTTTCTATTGCATCCAATCAACAGGGGTTAGGCAATGCCAATCCAATCCAATGAGTAGACAGACTCAGCTATTACCCACCCTTAATCCAAGCACTGAACCATGAATCAATCGCACACTCTAGACCAGTGGTTCTCAATCTTTCTAATGCCGTGACCCCACAATACAGTTCCTTTTGTTGCAGTAACCCCAAACCAAAAATTAATTTTGATGGCTACTTCAAAACTAATTTTGCTAGTTATGATTCGGAATGTAAATACCCGATATGCATTATGTATTCTCATTGCTATGAATCAAACAGAATTTAAACATAGTGATTAATCAAATTCTTAGAAATAGAAGAGTACAGGGCCAGCAAGATAGCTCAGTGGTCTAAAGCTGAATAGCACTGCTGCAGATGGTAGGGTGACTTCTCAGCGGCTAAAGCCGTTGGAAATATGTATTTTTCCAATGGCTTTAGGCAACCCCTGTGTTTGGGTCATTCGCACTAGGATCATGACCCACAGGTTGAGAACCACTGCTCTAGATTCAGTATGTTTTAAAAAGCCACATCTGGGCCAGAGGGATAGCTCAGGGGAATAAGCAGCTCCCTGGAAAGTGCAAAGCCCTGAGTTCAATCCCCCGATACTGCAAATAAATATAAGGCCCACTGTATTAAGCGCTGGGGAGATAGCTCAGTAGAATAAGTGCTTACCTGACAAGTGCAGGGTCCTGAGTTCCATCCCTGGTACCACAAAAGGAAAAAAAGGGCACTAAAACCTGTATGAGACTTTGGCAGGACAAGTAAACACAAAATAAGACATTGTACAGCTGCAGGTTTGAGCTGCCCACACACACACATACACACACGTAGTGAACAGGGGAACTAACAGGGTTAAGACCAATGTAATACACTGAAAACATAAAGTGACAAATGGGGACAGACAGGAGCAATGAGCCCAGGTGACTGATGGATCTGGATTCTCTGCAACAGCTCCAACTTGAAATGTTTTCTGTTGTTACCTTTTTTGAGGTTAGTATACATGAGATTGAGACAAGATCTTGTTTTGTAGTTGAAGATGCAGTTGAGCTCATTATGTTGCCTGGGCTGGCCTAAAACTGGTGGTGATCATCCTGTCTCAACCTCCTGAGTGCTGGGATTGTAGCCCTGGAACACCACACTCAACTATGGATACTTTTATAGGATGGAAAATTCCATAAAAAGGGCATTGTGAGAGCCTCTAAAATGGAACTCATAGGTCATTAAGTAAAAAGTACTGTTACTAGAGTTTAAGGCAAAAGCCCCAGCTCAGGCATCTCAGCAGACCAGGCTCAGCCATAGGCCCCTTAAAGCCAACTGCAGAGAAGAGCAGGGGTGAAAATCAGGAGGGAAAATTATGCAGTATGGCAGAGTGAGGTTCCAGATCTGTCTCCAAGGGGCTGACAGTTTCTGAGCTGAACTAATTCCTCTCATCTGTGGACTGACCACGTTGTGGGGCACTCCGTGTATTTCTGCTTTTCCTGGAAGCTGAGGTGACTACAGGCTTTGAACCATGGAGATTTCGAGGCATCACAGCTGGGGCTCTGGCAGTGGACAGCTAAGGGCTAGGAGTTAGATATTCCTGTACACCTGGAAAATTCATTACTCTTATCTTAGTGTCCACAGCCTTGAAGGAAATGATGTAGACTAGTTAAATTCAGATCCACAAAATTGTTTTATACCCAGTCATGCACGCCGTGCCAGCCCTGGCCAATGGGCACACTGAGCTGGACAACTCCTCTGGGCTTTGTGGCACACTCCTGTAATCCCAGTGCTGGAGAGGCTGAAAACAGGAGGACCACTACGAGTCCAAGATGCACAGTGAGACCCTGTACCAAACATATACATGAAAGAAAAACACCCTTGTATTACAGATGCTTCTAAAAATGGAGCTCAGAGGTCATTAAGGAAAAAGGTATTGTTACTGGAGTTTAAAGCAAAAGCCCCAAGCCAGGCGTGGTGGCTCACACCTGTAATCCCAGCACTTGGGAGGCTAGGCAGGAGGATCGTTGTGAGTTCGAGACCAGCCTGGGCTACAAAAGTGAGCTCAAAGCCAGCCTGAACTGCACAGTGAGACCCTGTCTCAAAAAAAAAAAAAAAAAAAAAAAATGAGCATTCGGGGCTGGGGAGATAGCTCCAAGGCACAAGTGCCTGCTGGGCAAGTGCAAGGTTGTGAGTTTGAACCCCGGTCCTGCAAAAAAAAAAAAAAAGCAAAAGCCCCAGCTTATCTTATCAACATGAGAACTCACAGAGGTGAGCAGGGATCTGATCCAGTTTTAAGGTAATGCATGAGACAGACACAGAGCTCGCTTGAGCAGCATGTACCATAAACACTGGAACAACACAGAGAAGACTAGCGTGACCCCTGTTCAGGGATGATATGAAAATTCATGAAGTGGCCCATATTTAAAAGGTGGAAGCCAGCTATGGTAGGATGAAACTGTCATTCTAGTACTGGGGAGGCTGAGATAAGGACAGCCTGGGCTATTTCCCGAGTTCAAGGTTAGTCTGTACTATGTACCAGGAATATCTCAAAAAATATAAAAACAAAACAAACAAAAGTAGATCTGTCTGGGTGTGGTGGCACACACCTGTAGTCCCAGCACTTGGGAGGCTGAGGCAGGAGGATCAGTGTGAGTTCAAGACCAGCTTGGGGTACAAAAGTGAGCTCAAGGCCAACCTGAACTACATTGCAAGACCCTGCCTGAAAAAGACAAGAAAAAAAAAAAAAAGAAAAGGAGGTCAGTGGAGTGATGCTTTACTTGGCCTTTAGCCACTCATTGGATATGTGCAGCCCAGTCTCTCAGTCCCTGTTACGGAACGGCACACATCGTAATTTCTTACATGGACATTTGAGCTTTTGATCAGCTTGAGCCTTTGACTTCAGGTTTCTGCAACAACCAGGTAAATACATGTCCAAAAACTTGACATATGTGTCAATAGGTCAGCAGACTCCTAATTTATGGACATTTACTAAGTACGCAGTGCTTTCCTTTATCCTCTCTTGGTCAGAAAGCCCCTGTCATGTAATTCTTATTCTTTTTCAGCATTTAATACAAGTTGCCAACAAAGCAAGTATTCTAGATGGTGAAATAGCAACCGACAGACAGTTGGAAAGGGACCAGGCCCAAGATACTCAGAACAGATCTGAGGCAAACCAGGCCTGCAGTCAAGGGCTGAGCTGACAGAAACTAGGCCACAAGATGGAAGCAGGATGGCTAGGACTGCAAGCCTTCCAGAGATAAAACATAGCTCAGAGCTGATCTGTAACTAGCGCCATTTGGTCCAATTAGTATGATCAACACAACACACACATAGGAACAAGGTAATAAACACACATAGTGCACTAGAACACTCTGACCCACACTTCTACTCTTTCCAGAAATGCCCTTGTGCTTCTTTATGCTACTCTTGCTACATATCTATTTTTTGAATGAAAGCAATAGTAGCTAAGTCACTATACTTGTAAACCTATGGGTTGACTGCAGTGTGACCTGTGGTAATTCCTTGTGTAATTTTATTGCATTTCCACCCCCCTTTGACAAACAGCCTCGGTGACACCCCAATTTGAGGACTCCTCCTGTCTGTCAAGGACTTTCTCTTCATAAAAAAAAATAAAAATAAAATGAAGCATTTCCCACCCTTAACTTACTTTGTTAGGGACTCTGTTATTCAGTATCCTGAAACATGAGCTCTGGACCTCAAACAGGTTTGGAGTCACTTCCTTCTTTTTTTTTTTTTTTTTTTTGTCTTTTTGAGACAGGGTCTTGCTATGCAGTTCAGACTGGCCTTGAGCTCACTTTTGTAGCCCAGGCTGGTCTCGAACTCGCACCAATCCTCCTGCCTCAGCCTTCTGAGTGCTGGGATTACAAGCGTGTGCCACCATGCCCGGCGAGTCACTTCCTTCTTTGTTTTTTTTGAATTTTTTATTTTATTTATTATTATTTTTTTCTTATTTCAGAACCCTTGTTTGTTTATTCACTCATTTTTATGGCCGGCTCAGCCCACCCCGAGGGGAGGGCTGGCACAGCATGTGGTGCCGGGGATCAAACCGTGGTCCCTGAAGCTGTCCAAGCTTCCCCAAGCAGGCACTTTAGACCACTGAGCCATCCCGCTGGGCCCGAGTCACTTCCTTCTAACACAAAATATTTTTGGTTTTTGTTTGTTTGTTTGTTTTTGTGGTACCTGGGATTTAACTCAGGACCCTGTGCTTGCCAGCCCAGCACTTATTCTCCTGAGCTATCTCCCCAGAACCTAACCAAAGGTTTGCTCCTTTATAATAAAACAATATTGCTTAAATACATATGCTCCCACTTTCCCTACTTCCTTCAGACTATTCGTTCACTGTTATTTGAGCTGGTATTTGGGCCAGGCATGCTGGTGCCTGCCTGTAATCCTAACTGTCAGGGGGCTAAGGCAGGAGAACCAGCAGGAGTTCAAGGCCAGCATGAGCTACATAGTGGATTCAAGTACAACTTGGAATACATAGTGAAACCCATTTTAACAAAATAAGTACAATTAGGGTTGGCCAGATAGCTCTTTGGCAGATTGCAGCAGGCCATGGTCAATTCTCTGCATGCTGTCAAGGTCCAGCCCTCAGGGTGGATGCGAGGGCCATTGAGACTGGGCATGGTAGTGCCTGCCTGTAATCCCAACAACTGAGAGGCTAAAAACAGGAGAATCACTATGAGTGTGATCTATGTAGTGAGGCCCTGTACACCCTGTAACCCGACCCTAAAACTGAAAATAAATGAATAATCATACAATAGCGTGACATAAAACAAAAGAAAATAAAAAACCAGTGTTTTCCGAATTGTATTTAAGACAATGGCAAACATTAGTGTTCAAATTTAACAATGAGCATTATAATAGCAAGAATACAAATGAGGGGTTTTTTTGCTTTTTTTTAATAAGCTTCATTTATTTTCTTATGTTGTGGCAGGCTCAGCCTGCCCTCGGGGTGGGGCTGGCACAGCATGAGGTGCAGGGAATTGAACCACAGTCCCTGCAGTTGCCTAAGCTTGCCTAAGCAAGGGCTTCATTTTATTTATATATATATACTTTATTTGCATATTTGTGTTATGGCCAGCTCAGCCTGCCCTGCAGGGGGGGGGGCGACTGGCTCAGCATGTGGTGCAGAGAATTGAACCACAGTCCCTTTGGTTGCCTAAACTTTCCTAAGCAGGCAGGTGCTTTAGACCACTAACCCATCTGGCCAACCCAAGAGTACAAATTATTACACAGAATTTCAAGACAAATGTCCAATTTAAGCAATGATACAGAAAAAAAACCTTGCAGGTTTTATTAGTCCATTGAACTAAGATTTACGGAGATCTTACAGTGTTCCAGGCACTGTAGTAAATTTGACTATGTAAATTTGAGCCTTTTGGAGGGGCTGGGGAGATAGCCCTGTGACAAAAGTACCTGACTTGCAAGTGAAAGGTCATGAGCTTGAACCCAGTTTCCGCAAAAAAAAAAAAAAAAAAAAAAAGGCAACTTGAGACATTTAGAAGCTTGACTCAATTGGCTCACAGTTCCCCACCCTGGGGTGTAGGGCCCCACCCTAGGGTGGCTCATCTCTTAAAGGATATAAAAGGAAGTTGAGGTGGGGAGCATTCCATTTTCTTTGGAGGAGCTCTTGTCTCTGCCAGCCTGGGCATCATCTCCTGGCTTCTAGAGCTGACTTCTGCTTTGGATTCTTCAGCCTTCCATCACAGACCATTGGCTGCCTGATACAGACTTGCACAGAACGCTGCCGTGAGCTTCAGATCTTGGACTGAATCCTCCAGTCTCCAGAGTGCAGAGGCCCACTGTACCTTCCTCATCCAACTCCGTGGCTGACTGTGGTAAGCTAATCTTTTATTTATTCATGTATTTTCATATTTATCACAGTTTCTACAGAGTCTCACTACGCAGGTAGGACTCGTAATGATTCTCCTGTTTTCAATCTCCTAACAGCTGAGATTACAGGAGTGCACCACTATGGCCAGTCTCAATGCCTGGCTCAGCATGCCCTGGGGGTGGGTCTGGCCCATAAAAATAATTATTACCACAGCTGCATAGATAGAAATCTTTTTTTTTTGGCAGGACTGGGGTTCAAACTCATGACCTTGCACTTGCCAGGCAGGCACTTGTGCCACAGAGCTATCTCCCCAGCCCTGGAATCTTCATATATTTAGTCTTAACTTTCCAGGGAAATTTTAGACTCTTTTAACAGGTTTTACACAGTATCGCTACATTCACAACAATTTTTTGTTTTGTTTTGCTTTTTTTTGTCTTGTTTTAAAATTTTATTTTATTTATTTATTTTTTTCTTCTTTCAGAACCTTTATTTGTTTATTCACTCATTTTTATGGCCGGCTCAGCCCGCCCTGAGGGCAGGGCTGGTGCAGCATGTGGTGCCGGGGATCAAACCGCGGTCCCTGAAGCTGCCCAAGCTTTCCCAAGCAGGAGGTTTAGACCACTGAGACATCCCGCCAGGCCCCTTTTTTGTCTTTTTGAAACAGTCTTGTTACGCAGTTCACACTGGCCTTGAGCTCACTTTTGTAGCCCAGGCTGGCCTCAAACTTGCACTGATCCTCCTGCCCCACCCTCCCAAGTGTTGGGATTACAGGCATGCACTACCACACCCAGCTAACTGCTCACAACAATTAAGGATGTCTTACAAAGACAAGCCCTTCTACAGGCAGTTAGCACTGGGGTTTATTTTGTTTGGTTGTTTGATTGTTCGGTTTGTTGGTTTTTATTTAGTAAAAAATAAAATAGCAGGGTCTCACTATGTAGATCCAACTCGAGGTGATTCTCCTGCTTTCACCCTCCAAAACCCTGGGATTACAGGCCTGCACCGCCACATGGTCTCAATTGCCATTTCAGCATTCCCAAGGGTGGGGCCGGCCCAGCAAGGCCTTTAAGTAATCGAAGCATGGCCACTGCGCTCTGGCTAAACAGGCACTTTTAATTCTAAAGGAATTAATTGGTTTTCTGCTTTGTCTGCTTCCAGTCACTTCGTTGTTTAATCCATAACACATTCAGCTGTGTTATGCCCTTAAGTTCTTTTCTTCTTTAAAGTACTTATATTAGGGAGACTATACGATATTTACACATATAGGTCTGGTTTATTTCACTAATGAGTATATGTTCAATATACATCCATTTATATATGAAGTCTTCAAACTTATCATTTTTTATGGATGAGTAGTATTCCATTGTATAAAAATACCACATTTTCTTTAACCATTCTTCAAATGAT
>PVJA010046614.1:0-15038 GCA_004027025.1 Myocastor coypus
CCTTCCTCACATCTCCCTTCCCTTCCTTTCCTTCTTCTGTCTTTCCTGGTCACTGGAGGCTTTATACCCAAAACACTCTTCAACTGCTAAGACCCAATCATCTAGCCCTCTGACACTGTTGCCTACACTGGGCCTTTACTTCTGGTGAGCCAATCCCAGCTGACCTCACTAGGGAGCATCTGCATGACTCTCTCTTTCTCAGTTGAGCTTTTGGGATACATCATTCAAACTAGTCTTCAGTTCCTTTCCTTTTTCATCAAGCCTTTTCCCATGATCTGTCTGGGACTACAAAACTAACATAATCATTCTTCCCTTCTCATGTTCAATGACAGTTACTTTCTCTGACAGATTCAGTTAGATATGGAGACTGTGTGTAGACCAATTGTTATGGTTTATGTCTAGTTGTCCCCCCAAAGCCTTATATTGTTATGGGACAGGGACTTGTAGAGTTTGAGATTAATTCATGATCCACTGAGATTGATTCTTTCTACCCAGCAACCAGTGGCATGTGATGCATACCACTTGGGGCCTCCCAGAAACTCATTCGACCAGCAACCAGGAACAGGCATAGTGCATTACTGAGACCTCTCGGGGCCCACTGGAAACTATTCAACCAGAAATCAGGTCCAGTATGTGAGTGAGATCTCCCTGGACAAGCCAGAAACTCATTTGACCCAGAAGCCAGGTCCAGCACACCCAGTGTGGAAAACTGTTGCAGAACTCCTTGCAGAGAGACTAGAGACAAGACCCACCCAGCTGATCCAGGAGCAGAACATCTTGTCAGAGTGGCACAGCAGATTCACCTTCAAGGGCTGCAACAGGAAGAAGTGGACTCAGAAGCCAGA
Source organism: Myocastor coypus (assembly GCA_004027025.1). Classification (NCBI taxonomy): domain Eukaryota; kingdom Metazoa; phylum Chordata; class Mammalia; order Rodentia; family Myocastoridae; genus Myocastor; species Myocastor coypus. Next base: position 846 of record PVJA010046614.1, read on the forward strand.
CCCAAGTCACAAACCTGAATGACCTTCAATTTGGTAGATACAGACCTGGCGCTAAGGTAAGAACTCTACCAAAGCTCTAAACCAAAAGTCAAAAGTCAAAGCTATACAAAATGACAAAGAGAAGGAACAAACTGTGTTTTCAGGCCCCAAGCCCACCAAGAACAAATGCAGCAGACAATAGCATAAAAGAAATTGGAAATCACATGCCTGAAATAATAGCATCTTAAGTAAAGAAATAACTGCAGAAAGGTATAGAGGAAATCAAATCAGAAATAATTTCTGAAGAAAAAAATAATACCTATAATAAAAGAAGTACTAAGTGCTTCTAAAGACAATGATAAAAAGATAAGATAATAGAATAATGATGGAATCCTTGAGTGAGCAGTATGAAGCAGATTCAAAGTGCTATCCAGGAACTTAAAACCTCAATAACAACCTGGCAAAACCATTTCAATGAAAGTGAAAGTAGAGTTTCAGAACTTAAAGACACCACTGCAGCTAGTGAAGGCATGAGAAAGGACAATTAGGATGCAAGAAAAAAAATCAACACCTGCAAGATGATACAAAGGTGAACAACATAAGACTAATAGGCATCAGTGAGAAAGAAGGAGTCTGTACAAATGCTATAAAAAGAATATGGGAACAAGTAATAGCAGAAAACTTCCCAAATACATGGAAACAATTTGACATTCAGATAACTGAAATATACAGAACTTCAAATAACTTCAACCCAATTAGAACCACATCCAGACATATAATAATCAAGATCCCAGAAATTCAGCACAGGAACAGTATACTAAAAGCTGCTAGAGAAAAAAAAACAGATCACATTTAAAGGAAAAAGCATTAGAATAATAGCAGATTTCTCTTTACAAGCCATCAGGTCAAGAAGAGCATGGAGAAAAGTACTTCAAGTCTTGCAAGAAAACAAATTCCAGCCCAGACTGCTATACCCTACAAAACTCTCTTTCAAGTTCAATGGAGAAGTGAAATATTTCCAGGACAAAGAACAACTAAAGAATTTCATGATGATAAAACTTATACTACACAGTTTACTAAAAGATATTCTAGAAAACGATCAAAATGGCTACAACTCCATGAAGAAGTATGGAAAGAAGCCACAAAATAGGGCAAATAAACACAAGAGAACAAAAGACATACAAAAGCACTCTTTCAACTATTCTTTTGTATACAGAAGCAGAATATGTCCATCACCATATTCTACAAATAGACTTCTCCTGCACTCTATGGGTCATGATTCTGACTGAGTCTCCTGGGTGGTTATCAAGGAAATAGTAGTAGCGCCATTCCACAAGTGATGCTTGGCCACCAGTAAGTGTCATGGACACTGTACATGCACAGGACATACTAGAACTTTGTGTGATACCCTATCTGCAAATTGTTACAAGTTCTGGTCATCTATTTGTAATTCCAGTATTTATACTATGTTTCACTCTTAGTAATTCTTTACTACCATGGAAACTTTTTCTTAGTTGATATCTTTGTATATATTCACCTATTCAAATACTATGCAAGTACTCTGAATTGATTCCAGATTTGTACATATAATACACAACATTCTGGCCTCTAAGTTGGACTCAATTTGATTCAAATTTTGGAATATTATTCTGAAGGGTTTAATTTTAATTAATTAATATTTAATTAATTTTCTGAATATTGTTTAATTATGCTTTTTGTTTTATGATTCATGCTGTACCTTTGACTAACAATCTACTTATAAGACATGGTAGTACATTTTCTTCCAGTATTAGAAACTTTAAGAAAAAATAAATATGTATATTATTTATATGTGTACACAAGGATACATATATATAGAATAGATATATAGCTACTTTGTCTTAGTTCATTGAGAATGACAGTTTATAGTAATATTGTTTAGATAAGATACTAGGTCTGCACCTGTTCCTCTGAATAACTATTATAAAAACCACAATAGGCATGGTATAAATTGTAAGCATCCTACTAACTTGTTTTGAAACTGTTTCTTCATTGTTATTTTATCTTTTTTTTTCCTCTCAAAATGAATGAAAAAAAATAACAAAAGAGGTCAATGGAAAAAAAAGTGATCCACTAAGATTATGGGTGATCCAAGGATGAGATTATGGGTCTGAGTACTGCTGGGATTATGGGTGTGGCCTGAGGCAGAGAGCCTGAGTATTTCTCCCAGCATCGAGAGAAGAGTAATGGAGACACCAATTCACGAAGCCCTAACAGATGGGCAAAGTCGTACTCCTTGCACTTTTATGTCACCTGCTCTCCTTGACTTGCATGCCAGGGCAACAGAAGACAAAGGCTGTGCCAAGTCCTCCTTTGGTGTAGACAGAATGTAAACAGCTGTGACTGCAAGATGCAAAATTCCTGTTAGAGACACAAACAGACAAAGGTCATGGGAACGATTGCTATCAGCTTCTCCTATACCAGGAAGCACTCAGCTCTGATTTAGGGCACACTGAAGATCTTTTCATCTCAGGCAAGAAAATGGTTTACTTCCGTGCATTCTGAGAAAGGCACCAGACCTTCATTTTGCACATCCTGACGGTATAGTGTTGCTGCCTGAGCTGTTGTTCGCACAATAAAATCTTCATGTCTGGAGAAGCCTGACTTTGAACCGAGCTTTCCACCTCTCTCCAGATAAATTCACTTCACACTGACTTCAGGATGTCCTTTTCCTCGGAAGTGTGCAATTCTCAGGTAAGCCATGAATGCAAAACTGTGTGAACAGGCTCTGGAAGTTTCTAGATTCTTCAAAGCATCTTAAATTACAGTTTCTAGACCCAGAATCCCCCTGGATTCCAAAGTCTGTTCACGGCTAATTTACTGTTCTATCCGTCTTGATGTCTTGATGCCAAACTGATGTTTTTGTTTGTTTAATGTGAAAGGTCTTCCTAATCTCATTAAGTGGAAACGAAGTTTACAAACGTAAGTCCATTTTACTTTGATTTAGTACTTTCGGAAGGCCAGCCTTCACAAATCAAGGGCTGAACTCTGACAGCCAGAGGAGTTTCAAAGGTGTTTTTTCTCCCACCTTCAGGAAGAAAAGGGCTGGGACTTTTCTTGGGCTCCTCTTTTTCTCTTCTAAAGATAAACACTGCAGCGTGAGAGCCTGAGAGATCAGGCGCTTGGGCACTTGGCGGAGCTTTTGTGTCCAGAAGTAAAGGCTGAGAATACAAAGCTGAGGCCCTGCAGATGAGAAACAACCCGTGGGACTATTCCTGCTGTTCTCTATTGTTAATTCAATTCCCTTTCTTTGAAAGGAAATATTAACTGAGGATTTCTTCAGGGAGCTGAGGGTGCGTCTCTGGACACTGGTCCTTAGACCTTAGTGTGACCCTTAGAGCTCACTTCTTGCGTATATAAAATAATTGAACTGATGGTTATTATTTGTTAGAAACTACAAGGGGCTACAAAATTCTTATCTCTGTCTCTAATTCTAACATCAGCTCATAGGACCGTCTGAAACAATTAGTAATATTTACATGGCAATGCCAATCGTTTTTTAAATGTGGCTCTGAATGTCAGATGGAAGAACCGGTGTAAAACCACCTGAAAACTGCAGTTCCTGCTCCTGGCAGGAAGCCTCCTTGGCTGCTGACCGGGACGGGCCTTCTGCCTCTGAGCCTAAGGAATCTGCTGTTGTCAGAAGAGAACCACAGAGATCGCTTCACACAGGCTGCAAAGCTTACTCAATAATCAGTGAATCAAAATCAGAATACAGAGATTCATGCTTTCCCTAAGCAACAAGCATGAAGTACTCAATGTATTACGTTTCCTAGATATTAACACGAAATTGAAGAATGAATTAGAAATCATTTAGGAAAAAAATTAGTGATAAAATCCAGTGGGGGGGATGGGGACTTTATATTTTTTTCTGAAACTTAATATACAGTACTATTGATAACAATGAATGTGAATAAAATAAAAAAATAGCCTGATTAATATTGCTGGTAAAGACTAATGATGAGGAGTGATAATTATTTCTTCAGGTTATGTTTATACTTTGCATTCAAAAAGTTGATAAAATTATAGCATTCCCTTTTCCACATGGCATGAAAACTGGTGGCTTTGCATAATGAAACAATGTTAGAAATTATGCATATATACATATATGTAAATATATGCATATGACTTTAAACCTTGGGCAGGGCTATACTTTCCTTTTAAAAAAATTTGTGTGCTTTCCCTTTTATTTGTGTCTCTGCTTTACTTTTCCACTAGCACATATCCGCAACACACAGTGATGAGATCCCTCTGGAGAGGACAGCAGGAACCCTGAGAGTTGTTCAACATGGTGCCTCTCAGGTGACACAGCAATACAGAAGACCTCTGGGAACCTCAGCCTCTGCATCTTATACTTGCTGTTTGGGCCTTTATGCTTCTCAAGGGAGTAGTTAACCTGATGCCCAAGTTAGTAAAAGGGTCTATCCCTAAGTGATTTATTGGCATGAGTTTTGTATAATGAGTTAGATTGGAATTTGACACTCAGAAAATTTGTGAGGTTATCACAGAAACTGTATTATCTTAGACTAAGAGAAATGGAGACATTACATTCAAAGCAAAAGCAGATATCTAAGTGTTTAACCTTTTGCAAGCCAAATACCAGCTGTGAAAACTGTTCTCAGGCAAACACAAAGTCATTAAGGGAAATAAAAGATGGCTGAGAAAAGAAGAGCCAGGGGCCCAGCAGTGAATGAGCAGAGAACCACCACAAGGAGGCCGGGGGCGCAGACCTGAGACCTAAGGGACCTGCTCTCCTTGTCCAGACAGTAGAATGGCTGAATGTCAGAAGCGCTGTCAATGGTGGCAACCCACCTCTGGCCACCCCTCCCCGACTTGAAGGCCAAGTAGTCTACTGCAGTTCCTTTGGTGGCTCTGTACCCACCCTGCATCCCACCCGTCTCCCTAGTGTGACCAGAGCCAACTTCCGTTTCCTGTCTTAGCTCCCTGATCTTCCCCATCAAAGGAACTGTGCCTGAGCAACCTTGGCTCCGTCCATGTTCTGGACCTGATTCAGCACTCAAAGTTTGAACTTCAAGCCTAAATCTGTCAGGAGGCAGGAGGCTTTGGGGTCTTGTAGGAGGGACAAAGAAAGGCTTCTCCTCCAGTGGGAAGAATGTGAAAATGTCTGGGGACAGAGTGCAGTGTGATTACCTCACTGGCCTCCCAAGGACTGCACCCTGCCAAGATATTCACTGATGAGAACTATGAAAAATTAAACAAATGAACCTGCGAAGGTTGCACTGATACTGGTGGAAGACCAAGGCTAAGGAGCCAGAACTAAAACCCAGGCTATTTCACTTCCTAAGAGCAATAGCCAGAGATTGATCACCATGGTGCTAGACCATGAGTCTCAGTTCTTAGAGGGTGACAGGAAGAACCTCACACTTGCACAAGAAGCAGGCTGTTCTACAGGAGAGGAAACCCTTGCTTGAGGGAGCCTGATCTTCTATCATTGCTTGCTCCTGAGGTACACAATGACTTTATCACACTGATGCATTATTTAGCTATTCTTGAAAAGATAATCCAGCACAAGGTCAGCTGGTGACCCCTGCTTTTAAGAGGCACAGGAAAGGAAGGGTAACATGAAGAATTACCTTCTTGTTTTTAGTGGACAGTTCTGTTTACTTAGTTTAGTTCTGAACATGTTTGCCTTTCAAAAACTTTAACCTCAGTTCGGTTTGTGGGTTGTTATCCTCCCTTCCCTACCATAGACTGACAGCCGCTGGCCTCTGAAGCACTTGGAGCAGAGTGGGAGGAGCTTCTGCATCAGGGAAACCTCATCTGCTTTCCTTTCCAGGTGCTCCAGGAAGCAGAAGTCAGGTGCACGAACGCAGGACACAGGCACCAGAGAGGAGAAAGGATGTTGGCCTCATTGTGATAGGATTTTACCTTCTCCTACTATCTCCTACTGATGTGATTCCTGGGTGACACATAAGCTTTCTCTTCCTTCCGCTGTCCTTCTTAAGGACAACTGCAGTTCTCTCCAGAATCATTTATATCACTGACTAGCGCATCACTGGCTCTCTGCTTTCACAGTACATCGTAGCTCGCATCGCATTAGTAGACGTCCGTGTCTCCTCCTGAATTCTGAAATGACCTTGTTTCTTCTCAGGCACATTGTACTACAGCCCTGTCAAGATCTGAGGCATAGCTCGTTCCGTTAGACCTCCAGGGTTCCAAAATCTCTATTCCAGAGAGCGACGTCTCTGTTGAGACTGCAGTGGCTGTCTTCCAGGTACCATTTTTCTTCCCATATATGAAGGAAGACAACACAGCGGTGTAACATACTCTGAGCTCATGGAATGCATTCTGGGAATTTGGCAATCTTCTGGAGGGGTGGCCTGGGCAGAGCATTCTGTCTCTGTGTCAGTGAGCATCCAACTGATAAAAGAATGTTGAGCTTTTCTTTTCATAGGAACTACCTAGCATTTATGAAATATCTGCTTTGAGTGCCCAACTTGGCTTTGAGGAGGAAAAAAGTAACACTGTTACTAAGTATTTTAAAAGAAGTGGTAATATAATGCCTTCTTGTACCCCTTGGCAAACTCTGAAGGCTGGGGTATGTCTTTCTCTTGGTCCTGTATACATGTCTTGAAATCTAGAATATGGATTATGAATGCTTTGTTTGAAGCTTCAGTAGTCACTGAAATTCATGCACAAAATTATAATCACAATCAACCTTTTGGATTAAAAGAAATTTCACAAGATAGACACGTAAGAACGCAGTCTCTTCTCCTGGCGCCATGCTTCTGGTTAATATCGTATGCTATGCCTGGTTGATGTTGTTACAGCATGCCCTAGATACGCATGACAAGAGTGGCTTACGTGCAGATGCCACCCACAGAAAAGACATTGCTGTGTGCGGAGTGTGTGTCACCCTTGTTCTCCTAAGCTCGCCCTCTTTACCTGAACTGCTCTGGGTTGAAGATTTACAAGAGCATCATGGGTAACAAAGGCAGAGCCACACTAGATGCAAAGCCTCATGTGAAGCTCTCAGTCCTCTCTGCCCGCCATGCCCTGCTCCGTGCTCAGCATTTCCAGATGCAGTTCAGCACTAGGACAGCATCAGGTCCTTTAAAGTGACCAAGCCAAAATTATTCGGAGTCCCAGACAGTTCTGTCTGATCCTCAGAGCACCTTTCCTGTCTTATGTTCAGTGCAGGTGAGGACTGCCTGTGGAATTTGCCAAACCTTCTGTGCACAAGTTGCAAGCATAAAGGTTTCACCTCAAAATTTTAATTGTGTACGGTATTGAATTACTCTCACATAAAGAATGCATTGTAAGAGAATAACATTCTTTAAAATATAATAAATGTTGTGGAACTAGTATAGTGTATTTGTCAAAAGCATTCACTTGAGGGGTGCCCAGATATAGGTTCAGATCCTAGCTCTGATGGTTGTTAAAGCTTTCTTGAGAGGAAATAGACCTCTGGCTAAGCAAGAAAGCATAATTGCCCTCAATCTGATAAGTAGGAGTGTTCAGCGTAGAGCATGAGACAGTATCTTCATCTTTTCAGTACCTACTTCACCGCCTAAAGATATTCCTCCTCACAGCTATTCACTTTTGCTGTGATAGTACTATAGCAGTCATGCACAATAAATACACAGCCCATTGTTGCCTTTAGGACCAAAGGACAATACAGTGGTACCTTGGTTCACAAACTTGATTTATCCTGTGATTCTTATCTAGAACTGAATCAGTTATGAACCAAATCAAATTTCCCCATAATGTTCAATATAAATAGAGCTAATTCATTCTAAACGTGTGTATTTTTAATGACAAAATAGGATGCAAAATGCAGCACAGTGCAGTACGAAGAGAGAGACACCGAACTGCATTTTGGTCCACCCGGGAGGCGACTTCTGGAGCGAAGGCTAGGAAGGCGGTGGGGAGGAGGCTGCATGCAGGGAGAATCGCTGTGCACGAGGGCATCAGGAAGGTCTCCTCCAGGGATTGCCGCTCTTCTTTGTATCTTAGCTGCAGGGTCAGTTTTGGTGAAATATCTGTCCAGTGTCATTTGTTCTGTTCTGTAGTGCGTAACTTTCCCGAAACGAGAGACCACATTATCTTTCGTCAGATTCAACATTGCCTGCTGTAGTTATGCGGGGTAGTGTTCCACAAGGAAGCTCTAGCCTGCTCTGTTTCTCGCTATGGACTGTGTCGCACCACTGCTGCCCTTCTTCCAGGCCTCCCGTTCCCCGCAGATGTGCCCCAACAGGCACTTGCGGCTGCTCATGGCGCAGCTGCCCAAGTCCTTCCAGCGCACGCTCCATGTCCTAGGAGAGCTCCTGGAGGCCTGCACCACCAAAGGAGAGGCCTTTCCTCACAGCCACCTCAGGTAGGCAGTCCTGAAACTGCTGCCTTGTGACCCAGATATTCTCGCTGGCCCTCCAGTGAGGTAGTCCGGCTTTGTCAAGATTCTGTTCCCTGAACACAAAGGGATCTGGGAATGGCTGAATCCTCAAATCTGCACTTGTATCTGCCCATAACAGAAGGATCGACCGATCCTTGATGGTTTGTGCCCCTGGGGGCCTTTTGCCCCTCAGAACACCAGCTCTGTTCCATCACGGATGAGCACTTGCTGAGTGACTCGTCCTTCTGCCTTCGTGGACCCTGTGAACTCTTCCTTGCAGCCTTCTGCGGTGACCCTGTCAGTGGCCTCGCTGTAGAGGCCACACGGTAGAGGCCACCTCTCTTGCAGAGTTTCTCAGATCGCCCTCTATGGGCTATAAATCCAACCCCTGCTGCACCGGAAGAGAGTTTTCATGCAATAAATCACCGCGCCCTTGCCTGGCCCTTCCCAGATCAGAGCCTCCTGTGTTCTCACCAGGCAGCTGTTTTTCCTCCGACCGCACTGACAAAGGTCTCCCACCTCTTACAAGCCTGCGTGGTCTGCTTGGCTAATGCTGCTACGCCTCTGCCACATCAGCTCCTTTGCTGGCATCCTCGTTCTTTTTTTTTATTTTTGAGACAGGGTCTCGCTATGCAGTTCAGGCTGGCCTTGAGCTCACTTTTGTAGCCCAGGCTGGTCTCGAACTCACACCGATCCTCCAGTCTCAGCCTCCCAAGTGCTGGGATTACAGGCGTGCGCCACCACGCCCAACCTTCGTTCTTCACAATAGCAGAAACTGTCGATTTTATCACCTTGTACTCCCGGGCCAAATCACTTACACAGATGCCATGCTCCTGCTTCCCTAGTCTCCAGCTTCAGTTCAACGGTAATGTTTTTCACAGCCTTCTTCTTCTCATTCTTGCTGTCTCGGTTACTCTTATTGTGGGGACAAAATACCTGACACCCAAAATGAAGGAAGGAAAGGTTTATTTAGCTCCCAGTTTGTGGAGGTTTCAGTCCGTGCTCAGTTGGCTCCAAGGCAGGGTGGCACATGGCAGAGGGCTGCAGTACATAGCTGTGGAAAACAACAAGAAGCAGAGAGCTGAGCTGCACTGCAGCAACCAGCCAGCCTCTCTCCCTGCCTTACGGGGGCTGTCCCCCCGGGGCAGGTGTAGCCCTCACACCCAGAATCCCAGCATTGGATCATGAATTCATCAAAAGCTCTAGAAGCCCACCCCGTCATCGCATGAGTCGCTGAGGGACACTGAGACACCAACCACGACGCTTGCTCTGCGCATGCCTGCAAGCTCCAGCACTCCTTGGCACTTTCTTTTCATCGCCTTGCTTGCTCTGGCTATTCCTCAGACTCCAGCTCAGCCTCAAACTCATGGTGATCCTCCCGCCTCAAGCTCTCAGTTGCTGGCATTGCAGGTGTGCACCACCACACGCAGACATGGACTTTTTTTAAAAAAGCAGGTTTTTTATTTGGTAAGTCTGGGTGGCAGCTCCGCGTTCTGGGTTTTGAACAAGCTCCTAGGTGCTGCCAGTGCTGGCTACATGAGCAACACACACTGATAAACAAGTAGCTTGTAAAGGTCTAAGGCAGTTAGAGACTGACACAAAGACGTTTAGCACAGTTTGTCGCCTTCCATGGTGTGTTTGCCAGCTCTTCATTGATTTCTTTCTTTTTCTGTTTTCATGCATTCGGTTCAGGGGCTCACTATGCAGCTCTTCAGAGCTGCTGTCACCCTCCAGAGAATACCCAAACCTGGCAAGTTTACTTTCTAGGTGCCTTCCACTTCCTGCACTGTGGTCCCTGTGTGCCCCTCAACCCCTTGGAACAACCTCCTTGTGACTAATTATGGTGGCACTTCTTTTGCCACTGAAGTCTGTCTATGAATGTACGATGAATGTCCTGTGCTTTCAATACTAGAAGTTTTCGTCATACACCTATGACTAAATATTGCTATACATTTCAAAGACTATAATTTGTCCCAAAGTTTACTTGCTTGTAATTTCTCCTAAGGGGTGAAGAAAAACATAATATCATAGAAGATTTGAAATCGATTTCACGAATATTTTTAGCACAAAAAGTTAGTTGTTACCTTCTAGGCTATGTCTACAGTATTTAAAGAACCGGTTGGTAAATGTACAAATCAAATGAGTGAGAAGAGACTGATTCAAGGATCAGAAGCATATCTCCAGGGCAAAATAGGCAACAGAACCTGTGGGAATCGTGGTTTTAATTTATGAATGACATTATTATCTTTAATCTATTATTTTCAAGTTCATATAAACTTTCTTTGAAGGTTTGAAGCATGCTACACTGGATTTTAAGGTTTAATCCAGAATGAAATATAACAGTCTCTTTGCTTCATGTAGAAATGTCAATGACTTTGTTTTAAATTATCCAAGAAAAGACAAATTACCAAAATTCAAACTTAATTGAATTGTTTTAAGTGATTCCAGGCAGTACATATGTAGAACGTGGAAAGTTTTAGTTTCTAGTGATAAACTAGCAGAAGATTTGTAAATGACCGAATAGAAAGGGGCTCTGGAAAGTGGCCATTCACCTTAATTATAGGCTTTCCCACTACAAGCTCTATAATAACACTTCTTACATTATGTTTTTGATTTCAAGCAACCAAACCACTTTGCAAATGTAAAATTGAATACTTCTTTACAGTAGAACTCCCCCATCCATCATTTCTAAGTGACAAAAACAGCAATAAGTAAATAAAGTTCTGGGGACAGGTAAGTTATCCTCCACATAAGGGCACTTTGAGAAAGGAAAACCACAATTTCTCCCAAACTTTGGCTTTTCCTCTTTGGTTAAATATGACAAAATGTAGGAAAAGTATTTTCCTTAAGAAACACTCTGGCCTACTATTGTTTCTTGTTGGTGATTTTATTCTGCTTTGTTTATCATTAGAAGGATGAAATGGCCTGGCACGTCTTCTCCCACCAGTCAGGGTTGTTTTCAGCAGCAAATTGTTTCTTGTTACTTGACCACCTCCTCTCTGCCACTTGATGTAGTCAGGCCACGCCACTGAGATGAGAACTGCCATCCCTATCCGTTGAGGGTTTACATGTCATTTTGCAGGGCTTTTGCGTTAGAGGCTTCTCTGGAAGGTGGATGTCAGGATGTAATCAAGGTAGAAAAACAGTCTAGGAGAATCTAGAGGATGCAGCCCCAGATTGAAGTTTTCCATCCTGCCTACCACAGAGGAAGCCTGCTGTCTCTGTCGTCATTTCTCGCAAAATTATCTCGTAAATATAGAAGGATTTCTTAAGGTAGTCTTGTTCTTAGTGCTTCGGGAACTTGCTTTTACTAATTTTTCTGGTGTGAAATACTGTGCCTGAAAGCTCAGTCAGGTTATTCTTGGGTTTTATTTGCTGGTGGCCCTTGGCCTATTAACCCACAAACTGTAACATTTTCTATGAAAAAGCACCACAGTGCTAAGAACTCAGATAGTTCTCCAGTTGAAGTTATCTATGCCATTTATAATATGATAGCTAAAAAGGGCCTAGTGGGCCATTAGGTTAATAAGAAAATTTTTATCTGGAAATTATTAGTTAGAACCATTCATTTCTCTCTTGCCTCTCTTGCTTTTCTCGCCTGGTGGAAAATATTTTGACAGAGAACTCAGTGCTAGTGAGAACTGAACACATAGTCAAGGACCTGGAGTGACATGGCAGCTAACATTGTACATGTGTTTGTGGTCCCTGAGGGCGGCTGAAAACAACAAAGTTAGTGATGAGATGCTCACCTCATCGTGGTGCGCAGCTTCAATTTAGATGCAATAATAACAAGTCCAGGGTGAATCCATTTTGGTCTCAAAGCCAGACCATGTGGTAGAGAGCGCTGGGGATGGATTTTAATAAATAGTTATTGATGAAATTCGTGGGCATTGGCAAAATTAGGATCGTTAGGCATCACCAATGTCATGGATCATCTTAATGCAGCACATCAGCTGAAGATTACATTTGAGGACCAAAATTGAGAACCCGAGACCGTCGGCGGCAGACTAAGGAAAAGCCTGGGCCGGTTTCCTTCAGCCATGCCCCTTGCTGATGTCATTCCCACGCACATTAGCAGGAACCAAGGAATCATAAATTGTTCTGGTGGGAGAAAAATGTCTTATTTTTCTCACAATCATGTCATTTTGTAACCTATACAGACGTGCGTGCCTGAAAGAAGTAAATCATCACAAACTTTACCGCCTCTTATTTGTCATGCGTGATAAACCCGTGAGATGCATATACTGTTTGTATGCATGCGTCATAGTGTGTGGTTCTTTCGTTCAGCTATTTCTCATGGAACAAACAGGAAGTGAGGCTAGATCCATCTCTTCCTTCTACATCAGCATAGCACTCCATAGGCCAAATTCAGAGAATGAATTAGCAGCATTATACAAATGGCCTATCTAGGCATACCATTCAAACAGACACCTTCAGTTTGGGTGTAGTGGTGCATGCCTGTAATCCTAGTTCTTGGGAGGCTAAAGACAGGAGGATCACTATAAGTCCAAGTTATATAGTGAGACCCTGTACCAAATACATACAAAAGAAAAAGAAAAAGACACTTCTTTTAGAACCCAAGTCTTGACATTTGGATCACCAAGGTTCTAGTCCAGAGTTTGGGATCCTTGACCAGTGGACCCAGCGGTCAGTGATGTCTTTCTGGAACATTCATGGTTTCTGAGCCATTACTCTGTGGTGACCTCCCACCCCCGTCAGGGGGTCTGGGCCCAGGGAGAAGTTATGCAGGCCAGAGCCAACAGCCTTACCACACCACCACAATCCCCATGTCCTCAGAGCATGCAAAGGTGAATGAAGAGGCAGCACTTTGCAGATCTGCTACTCTGTCTTAAAATGTCCCAGTATAGGCATCATCGCTGGCTTTCACTCTTCTCTGAGGGAAAGGCCAGGAGACTGAGGCTACCAGTAGCTTCTCTTTACTCCCTTGGATGAGAATAATTAAGAATAATGTGCCCTTCAGACAAAATCAGTATCACTGAAGTGAAATTACGATGGCTTAAGTCTGTATTTGTTACCCCTAAATGCACCGGATGGATGTGTTACCTCTCAAGTTTGGATACTGTAAAGATTGTCTTTAGGTGAAATACATTCTCACAGAATGGAGAATAGGAGCCCAAGAATCCAAATTGGAGTTTCCCCAATTAAAGAAAACATCCGTCGGTTAGAAATTATCAATGCTAAAATTATTTTTGAGGGTCTCTGATAAAATATAGTTTTAAAAAATTAAGGTCAGAAGAAAAGCACAGAAATATTCTACAGCTTTTGGGTCTCCTCCAAAAGAGGGCTTGAGCCTGCGTATCTAGATAAATAATAGGACAACATACAGTACCCATGTGCATAGAATTTACTTAGCAAATGTCTGAAGGAACTTATGCATCTTCTAAAATTTCCTGATTGGAAGTCCTTAATCTCAAAGAGGCTGCCTGTGTGTGCGGTTCAGCTCACTCTTCTGTTGGCTCAGGCGTATGTCTCATTCATAGGAAGGCTCTGGCCAAGCAATTGCATGCTAGTGTTACCATTTTCACAGATCAACGAGAGTGAACTGTGGGTTGTTAACATGAATGAAATGGTTCCTGGGCCCCTGCCAGGACACATGGGTGCTGCCATGTCCTAGGACTGGGTCCCAGATGCTGACATTTTCTTGCTGTTGAAAGTTTGATAACTGTGGACCTGGGACTTGGAGGAAAGGTCAGTCAATCCCTAACTTAATAACCCAGATAGGAGGACTTCACCACTGACTTCTTGCTGAGGTAGCTGCTTACAAGCACCCAGGGGAAGAAGATGAGGTCATGGTGAATGAA
>PVJA010046615.1:0-15046 GCA_004027025.1 Myocastor coypus
TTTTTTTTTTTTTTTTTTTTTTTTTTTTTTTTTTTTTTTTTTTTTTTTTTTTTTTTTTTTTTTTTTTTTTTTTTTTTTTTTTTTTTTTTTTTTTTTTTTTTTTTTTTTTTTTTTTTTTTTTTTTTTTTTTTTTTTTTTTTTTTTTTTTTTTTTTTTTTTTTTTTTGAGACAGGGTCTCGCTATGCAGCTCAGACTGGCCTTGAGCTCACTTTTGTAGCCCAGGCTGGTCTCAAACTCACACCGATCCTCCTCAGCCTCCCAAGGACTGGGATTACAGGCATACGCCACCATGCCCGGCATAGATTGATGGTTTTGTTAGGTACAAAAATTCTAAATTGTAGACCAATTTTCTTTCACAGATTTGAAAATGTAGCCAGTTTTCTGCCTTCAGTAATTTTGAAGTAGTCTGATGTGATACTGATTACTAGTCATTTGTGTCTTTTTCTCTGAAGATATTTTGAGTTACTTTCTTCACCTCTTATATTTTCAAGTATCATGCTAATATTTAGTGATCAGTAATTAGTAACACTTATGTAGTACTTTATATTATGCAAATCGTTTTCATTTTTAAACTAGTTTGTCTTGTTATAACTTATAATTTTAGCAGTGCTATTATTTCCACATATGAGAAAAAAGCTGAAATTAAGACACTTATTTTAACTTGAATTCAAGCCTTCATAATTATCTGTTCTGTTGCTTCTTGATGTTTTGGATAAGATTAAGTGTAATTTTCTGGTTTTTAAATTTTTATTTTATTAATTTCAATAAGAAATAACAATGAGACAGTTTATTGTTTCTTATTCCTTGGAATAGTGGAACATCTAATACTTATAAGGAATGCAATTAAAATTTCTCATTGCTAGATAACTATTTTTACATTTTTATTAAAGCAGGAGAGAATTTCACTGTATACTTTTCTCAAAATCTGTTGTTGTTTAATCATTTTTAACATCTTAGAATTGGTCAAGTGTAACATTATAATTTATACAGAGAATAATGTCTGTTAACTGGTGGGAACTAGGGCCAGTATAGAAGATGATGTGCAGGACTTGAATGCAAATTGAATAGTGAAGTCATACCTACCAAATGAGAAGCTAGCCCAATAAAGTAGAATGTTATTCTTGCATATCGTTTTCATCAGCTTTTCATGGCTCGGCACAATACCCAACACCCACAATTTAAAGGAGAGGATTAACCTGGTTCCTGATTTAAGGTATTTCAGCCCTGCTTGGCTTTTTGGAGTCAGAAACCTCGTTGTGGAAGGGCTGAGGGGGACAGAGTTGCCAGGAAGCAGAGCAGGAGCCAGAGAAGCTGAGGTTGGGGCTGGGTGTTCAGATCGCAGCTCCTGACCATCCAGAGAGCACACACTGTGCTCTCGTCAGCTCCTCAGCATACTGCCACGGCAGTCGAGGTAACAGCCCTGACTGCATTAGGTAGATCTTATACATTGTAAGCTAATATGGTTTTGCTTTCTGAGTTTATGGAAATTATAAGCATGTTTTTGTTTTTTAAGGTAATTTCATTTATATTTGCTTCTGGTTTTTAATCATTAAATGTGTTATCATTGCAGTAGCGTTATTAGGGGAATTGTTATTCCGAAATTGGCCAGTTTCTGCTGTGCGAGTAAACTTTTCAGGTAAAGAAGTGAAGTCTAGCACATTAGTTTGAGAATGATCTTGAGTAATTACTCGGTGTGTCTCAGTGTCATTAGTTTGGAATATATCTTAACTGCAGGATTGATATTCATTTCAGACATTATTATTATAATAAATAATAGTCTATGCAAAAGTTTAAAAACAGATTTATTGGGCCAGCGAGATAGCTTAGCAGTCTAAAGCACCTGCTTAGGCAAGCTTAGGCAACCACAGTTCAATCCCCAGCACCACATGTTTCATTTTAAGGCATATTTAAACCTTGAATAGTTTTCTTTCTTTTAACATTTGGATGATATGATTGCTTGTGTGTGAGAATTGGGTACATGTGAACTGCACAGCAGAAATCAAAGTGAGTGGCAGTGTTTCATAGAACTTAGTCCTTATCAGTATGGTTGTCTCATGCGATTACACTTCCTCTTGTGATAGGCGGCCATTGTATCTGAGCAGGTCCTGTGCTCTGCTTGTCTTTAAGTAGGTCTGGATGGAGGGGACATGTGGCCACCCACTCAGGACCCTCCTGAAATCCAGGAGCTGTTCTTCATATTTCTAATAAAAACCCTCAACCTAAAAAGGTAATAACAGATTGCCAGCGCTCCCTCCACCTATGTAGCTGGACATTGGTCTCTGAACAACACTAACTCAGGAGGGCTTTGATCTTTTTAAGTCCTTCATGGGGACAAATGAGGGTTCACGATAGATGGCAGTATCTAGCAACCTGGAAATGAATGACATGCTTCCTACTGAGCCAAACAGTTGAGGCTCACATCAAATGGTTGTTTTATGCTATCAGTGTCGTAGAGAGGACATTGTGCAACAAGGACATTGTCAGAAGGAAACAGTGAACCCTTTCTTACTGATGGTGTGAAACCCTTTATCAAATATCTGAAATCATCTCAGAAGGGAGTGCCTGTGTGACGCTGCTTCTGTTCCAGATTGTCGCTTGACCCACGCTATTGGATTTGAGTTGCAATAGATCAAGGTACATCTGATTGAGCAAATGCTTGTGTATTATGGACATCCAGTTTTTAAGAGATATGTCCACAGAGCACATGATATCCTTGGCAAGACTGTTGGAGTTCCCTCTTTCCCAACATAGCCTTAATTGTAATCACCTGTCAAGCTTTTTTTTTTTTTTTTTTTTTTTTTTTTTTTTTTTTTTTTTTTTTTTTTTTTTTTTTTTTTTTTTTTTTTTTTTTTTGTCTTTTTGAGACAGGGTTTCACTATGCAGTTGAGGCTGGCCTTGAGCTCACTTTTGTAGCCCAGGCTGGTCTCGAACTCGCACCGATCCTCCTGCCTCAGCCTCCCGACTGCTGGGATGACAGGTGTGTGCCACCACACCCAGCTATCCTGTCGAGCTTTTATATCTTTGCTGTTCTCTCCAGGTTTTGGTAAGAGTACTAGCAGATACAGTGTTGCTAAGATGTGGGAAGGGTGCAGCTTGATATCCATCATCGTGGGAAACAAAAGAAAATAGTTGTTATGGTGCTGACCATAGCCATTGGGAATGTGACCCACTCAGTGCTTACTAAATCTTAGTACATATTTTATTTGAGAAGCTAATCTGAATGTAGTTTATACAGTTTATTATTTAAAATTCCAAGCATGACACAGAAGTGAAGCACACAGTGTAGTTAATTGCCATTGTCCTTATTTCATCTTATTGCTTGGCCTCGTTCCACCCTATGCTACCTAATGGCTATATCATTGATCATTAATTTCTTAGTCATGTAGGATGTGTCTTTAGCACAACTTTTAAAAATCCACAAGCAGTAGCACATATGCTTTATGATCTCCATAATTTTACCTTTTATCAGTTTTTCTTGAGTAATTTAATAAGCTTATTATCCATGGATAAAACTTTCACAGAGTTTGTTTCTAAGAATGTCTTAGCCAGCCAGAATGAGTATGTACTGTTCCACCTGTGATAGAAGAGCTGTGTGGCTCGTGGTTTTTAAAACAGGCTTTGAGATGATGATGGGTCTCTCTTTGGAGCTTAGTTCCTAGTTGATTCTTTTCTTTTTGAGGGGTTAAGTCCTATGATCTTTTTTTTTTTATTTTATTTTATTTTATTTTTTTCCTATGATCTTTTTGGGAATATATTAAGGGCATAAAATAAACTATATAGGATAATAAAGGAAATCAATTATGTAGAATTCAGTGATCAAAATATTACATCTGCTGCCGGGTGTGGTGGCACATGCCTGTAATCCCAGCACTTGGGAGGCTGAGGCAGAAGGATCGATGTGAGTTTGAGACCAGCCTGGGCTACAAAAGTAAGTTCAGGGGCCCGGTGGGATGGCTCAGTGGTCTAAAGCGCCTGCTTGGGAAAGCTTGGGCGGCTTCAGGGACTGCGTTTCGATCCCCAGCACCACATGCTGCGCCAGCCCTGCCCTCGGGGCAGGCTAAGCCGGCCGTAAAAATGAGTGAATAAGCCAATAAAGGTTCTGAAATAAGAAAAAAATAAATAAAAAATAAAAAATTCTTTAAAAAAAGTGAGTTCAAAGCCATCCTGAACTGCATAGTGAGACCCTGTCTCAAAAAGACAAAAAGACAAAAAAAAAAAAAAAATACAGCTGTAGCTTCCTTATTAATGAGTGAAACAGCTAAGCCTTTTTAAGTACTAAATTCTTCTATACTGTTAATATTGCTATGATTAGTTTCCTACATATATTTATTCTCGGTCCAGTACTAGAGACTGGGTCCAGGGATCCAGTAGGCTTCACCCCAGCCTTACTTTGAGACAACCTCTAACTGAGTTGCCCAAGGTCTCGAGCTCCAGATCTTCTTGCCTAGCTTCTCGAATGGCTACACCTATTCCTCCAGTTTTAATTAAGGAAATGCAAATTTCATATTAGTGTTATTGAAAGTTAAGGGGCCATCTTCCCATTTGACTTACAGTCTTCTGGTTTAGAGAATATTGCTTTTGTTCTTAGTGTCCATAGCATGTTTCACACTAATGTCGCGTTATCTATTTGGATTTTTCTGTGAATGTGGCACTCTGACTTTCTGTTATCCCTAGTTTTTTTTTTTTTTTTTTTTTTGGTTTTTTAACTATGTATGTATGTACATATGTTATGGCGAGATCAGCCTGCACTGGGGGTGGGGCTGGCACAGCATGTGTGCCAGGAATTGAACTGTGGTCCCTGTGGTTACTTAAGCTTGCCTAAGCAAACACTTTAGACCAGTGAGCTATCTCACTGGCCCTGTAATTAGTTTTATTAACTAGTTTTAGTTTATTTTGCTGTAAAACTTCTTGAGCTGAGAGCTCTGTTTCATAAAATTTTAATATAACCAAGCAGGAGTTTTTAAAAAGATAGGGGCTCATCTGAAGGTATTGGGATGTTACCTCAGACTCCCAGGGCAAGGAGTAAAATTCCAGAAAGAGAAGACTATGAGAGAAGCAGTTTTGTCTATTCTGGGAATGAAATGTTAATGTTTTCAGCTAGGAAGTACTTGCACAGTTTATATACTTTAAAGAATATGGAAAGAGATACCTAATACTTAGGTTTTAGAAGCATGTACATGTATTTAAAATAGTATAATTAAGAAAACCATTGAAATGTAGCATCTGACTTGATGACTGCAACCTGTGTTGTATCATTGGCAAGCCACTATTTGCCTGTGCATACAGGGCATGTTAACTGAGGTGTGGTTGCTTGTTTGGATCTGAACAGCAACAACCGTGCAGCTGTAGAATATTGCTCTTTCAAATAAACCTAATCATTTTGTTAGGCATTTTTATGATTTTTAGGGCTAAGCACATAGATTTAGAAAAATAGCTTTTTATGTTTTATGGAATCCATAATTTTATTTTATAAAATGTTGTTGAAACTTCATCTTAGAAAAACTTATTGTAGCTAATGTGGTGGCACATGCCTGTAATCCCAACATTGAGGGAGAGGCTGAGGCAGGAGGATCATTGCAAGCTTGAGACTAGCCTGTGCTACAAAGAGAGCTCAAGGCCAGCCCGAACCACATAGTGAGACTATGTCTGAAAAAGAAAAGAAATCTGATTGTGGAATTTTGTTATCCAAACTTGCATAACCAGGAACAGCACACCTCTTACTAGTTGAGTAATTTTGCCCTGGTTGATTTGATATGAGAATAATTTGGACTTCTATAAAAGAACCAGTTGTTTAATCGCTTTCTTTTCAGTTTCCAGAACGACTGTACAGGACAGCCACTTGAAATGCTTGCAGTTGTTAGTGATGAGAACAACATAGGAGTTTGATTATCACAGAAGGTAGCATGTACAACAGCGTAAACAAATGTTAGTGAATACTTTTCATTAGTAAATGAGCTAATTGATACTGATTTATGCTGTGAAGAATGCATGATGTATATGAAAGAAGAAATGTAGATGAAAAATGTGTGGATTTCAGGATGAGAGTGGGTGAGAGTAATGGGTGAGCCCGAGGAGAAGCATGTGTACTTGCTCTCGGCAAGGTTTGTGCTGGATCAGGGTATATATAGAACGTTTGCAGCAATTCTTGAAAAAGAAATAGATTTACTGTATGTAGTGCTTCTGCAGTATTTATCACTGCTTAGAATTTCTATTGTAATTTGTCAGATGCAGTGTTTCCTTAGTAAGGGCCATTGGAGGAGTGCTGACATTAATGCTGTGCTTGCAGAGGAATCAGCATCCATGTGCTAGAATATTTCAGAAGCAGTGAGATTATCCACATCTGAAAGTATATGCAGGCCCTCGATGGTAAAAGGGAAGGGGTGCTGCCAGGCAAGTGGGGTGCACTGTGAAAGTAGAGAGGAGGTTTACAAGCCAGTGGTTTTTATTAGAGAAGTGATGTGTGTTAGGTAAAAAACGAAGGGGTCAGATGTAGAAACTTTTTTTTTTAATGTATTTAGGACAGGGTCTATGGAGTCTCACTACACAGATTAGACTTGTAGTGATCCTTCTGTTTTCAGCCTCCCGAGCACCAGGATTATAGGCATGTGCTACCATGCCCAGTCTCAGTCGCTAGTCTCAGCACACCCCAAGGAATGGCCGGCATCGTACCATGCCTTGAATTGAACACGGTCCCTGCATCTACCTAAGGAGGTGCTTTAATCTGCTGAGCTATCTGGCTGGCCCAGACGTAGAAACTATTGAGTACCTGGAAGGGATTTCGATTTTGTTCTGAAGGCCTTCAAATTGGGGTGCGCATTTTTCATGAGGGGTTAGCTTGGTAGGATATATAGGTACACAGGACAAGGAGCATCACTCTGTTAGAAGATGTTGGAGAAACTATTATTTTTACACAGAGGTAGAATTATGGAGTGCAAAACACAATTCATACCAACTTTAAGACAGGTTCTTAACCTAAGATTTAAGGTAAGGCCACAGTAAGATTCTAGAAGAAAATTATGCTTAGAGCAAGCCGTTTTATTGTACAACTTCAGAATCTTTCTGGGTATGTTTTTAATCCTCAGGTCTTGTACTTCAAATAAACTTGAAAGACTTAGGTCAAAGCAGTATGCCATTCAGATCCATAACAGTAGCAGGCTGGGAGTAGACTTCCATCTGAGACTCAGGTTAAAGGTAGCCCTTGAATTTAAGTTATGAAGCCTCAATGTTACAACTCTATTGGTATGATCCCCAGCTTGGTAAAACTGCCTAACCAATATAATACTAAAGCAGGATTGTTTAGATTTCAATTCATCTATAAAGCTAAAGGCATAAATGTGAAATATTTAATATAAGTCTGAAAAGGTGGACTGTGAATCTTCATTTCTCACATTAGTCTACTTTCTATATTGGGTCAATATATTATACTTAGATGATATTGAAAATGGTAACCTACTTAAATGTTAAATTTTAAATTACAAGGTTTATATCAAAACCAGTATAAAGGCATAATAAAGGTTATATTCTAAAAAAAAAAAAAAAAATGGTTATATTCTAGGGCCAGGAAGATAGCCTAAGCACCTGCCTGGCAAGTGCAAAGGACCCAAATTCAATCCCCAAATGCCTCATGCTGAGCTGGCCTTGAAAACCAGGCATAGAGGCACATGTTTATAATCCTAGCATTGAAGAAGCTGAGACAGGAGGATTGCTACAGGCTAAGCTGCTAAATACATATGTACATACATATATATGTACATATGTACATGCATGAATAATAGAAAGCTATTGGTTTGCATAATGTTGTGTTAAAATATATAAAATGCATGTGGTATAGATGTTAACAAGGTAAAATACAGTGATACCTGACACTACAGTGCATATGACTTAGTAATTATTTTTTGCACTTGTAAAAAAACACTGAACCTATTTTAATGTACTGTTTCATCCTGTTTCATTTGGTACTATAATATGCTATATCAAACATTTACTCCAAATTATTTTGTAGAAAATAAAGCATTAGTTTTAAAATTTATACTGCAGATGTCTGCATGTACTCTAAACCTGAATTTTTGACTTGAAATTAATATTGCATCTATTATCCATCAATAATTATCCAGTAACTATAAAATTACTCATTTTCTATGTTTACTCAAATTTGAATTATAGTAAGGCTAAGTGGAAGAAGTTGTTAAAATTAGCCCATATTTTTATGATGAAAATCTTTCTTTTCTCTCTCTTTCTTTTTTGTATTTTAGAGAAGGGTGTACAGTGCGTTCAAGGTCTCACTACTAGATCAGACTCATAGTGATCCACCCTGTTCTCAGCCTCCCTAAAGCTGGGACTACAGGTGTGCCCCACCACATCCAGTCTCAATTGCCGCTGTCTCAGCATGCCCTCCCAGGGGCTTGCAGGTACCTTTATCTGCAGAGCTGTTTGGCTGGCCCTATGATGAAAATCTTTTTAAGTTTCCTTCTTTAAAAAGTTACTTAGCTGTGCCTGCCCCAACGCCCCAACGCCGAGGTGAGCTGAGATGGCAGTTGAGGTTGGGCATGGTGGTGCACACCTATAATCACAGCTCTTGGGAGGCTATAAACACGTGGATCACTATGAGTCAGATCTAGTAGTGAGACCCTGAACATTTCTGTAGACCCTTCCCTTAAAAAAAAAAAAAGTTATTTAAAAATCTCCCATTGGGCTGGGGAGATAGCACAGCTGCATAAGGGCCTGAAGTGCAAGGTCTTGAGTTCTATCTTCAGTACTGGAAAAAAAATTATTAAAAATTCACCCATTAAGTATAATTTAGATTGTGACCATCTAAAATTTATTACTATATAACAAAATATATGGACAAATGATATAAAAATTTTGGTTGAGAAAGATAAATAATATTCTTTGAGTTGATGTGCTATTATTTAATCTTAAATTAATAAACTTTAAAATTAAAAAATTATTTCTTAAACCTACCATCAAAGATCAAATACCAGATTATGAAACCACAGTAATTGAAGTGAGTTTAATATTTAATTTGTTGTTGTTGACTTTTCCTCAGCTCATTCAAAGCTTTCTAAATTTCTTGGATGAATTAACATTTTGGTTGATTTAATAGAGTATAACTTCCCATTCTGAGACCTCCACCATATTCCTCTCCTCTTCTCTGTCTTAGACTTTGCTTGTGGTCTGTTGTATTTACCATGTAGGTTGCTTTCGTCACATACATCACTCCACCACCAGCCTCCTAAGGGAGACAAGTAGTTTAATAAATACAAAAGTTCATTTATAGTTACTGCTACACTTTGTCTATGAATATACTCCATTTCTTTTGAACATGACAGTCTTATAGATCCATGTGTCCCAATTTTAAGTAACTTGTACTTTTGTTTATCCCCCCCCCCCAAAAAAAAAATCCAAGAAGGACTAGAGCCAAAATAGTTGTACTACAGTCACACTTTTAAAAAATAATTGCTAACAGATTTTCATAGAGAAAATGCTTATTTGAGGTTAGGATTTAAAAGATTGGATTACAAAGTGCCTAAAACTATGGAAAGACATTTCGAAGATGTGAAAATAAAGTACTGGCAGTGGAGGAAGGTACCTGAATAGTGCTCGGAGCAGTTCAGGAGTCCTGCTCTGTGACCCCACGTGGAAAAGACCAAGTCTGTGTGTTCTGGGAACACCTTGGGGCCGTTGCCTGTCACCTCAGACAGGTGGAGCATGTAGTTGGTATCATGGTTTCCCAAGTGAAAAGAATATTCAATATGATATTTGTTGTTTTTCCAGTCTTCCAGTTCAATTCGTAAAGTGTAATTAGATTGCTTCACTATGGAATGTATCTTCTCTAGACCCAACCAAAATTCTCCTGAAAAGAAGTTTTTACAATCTGTGGGTTAACTACTGATTAAGCTAAGAATATTTTAGAGTGTTTTCAATTAGTATAAGTAAACTGGTTGTTTCAGACTTGAACCCTTGGTTATTTTAGTAGTCTTTTAAAGTTTTAAGACAGTTTACTGATGCTAACTTATGTACAAACAGTGCTGAAATAGTAATAGACTTATCTAAAGACTAGCATTTCTACAGTGAGCATTACAAGGTGCTTAGCACTCAATACACATTAGAGTATTACAAATCTTCATAGTCATTTGTAGACTGTTGCTTCCTAATACTTACCTATCATCTTAATACTTTACTATCAGCTATATATAGAGAGTCCTCTGCAGTAAGAGATTTGTGAGGTATTCCCAGATTTGGAGAATAGTAATGTCATTTTTCTCAAATGTAAGCATGGCCATTGCTATTTGCTTTATAAACATATTTTCTTTATAGAGAAGGAAGGACATAAATGTTTTTAAAAATTTAAATTTATTTATTTTTATTTTATTTTATTTTTTTGTCTTTTTTGAGACAGCGTCTCACTGTACAGTTCAGGCTGGCCTTGAGCTCAGTTTTGTAGCCCAGGCTGGTCTCAAACTCTCACCAATCCTCCTGCCTCAGCCTCCTGAGTGCTGGGATTACAGGCGTGTGCCACCACGCCCGGCTTAAAATTTTAAATTTAAATGCTTGATTCTTAATAACTTTTCTGTATAATATTAAAATTAGCTTTACTTGGAATTGAAAACATAGGACAAATAAGTCATTCTTTATCATAATCCTTATTACAGTATTTAATGAAGAAGTATCTGTGTGTTTCCTTATTGTTATTTAGTTAGTAGGAGTCTCTATGTAAAGATTGTAAATATAAGTACAAATGGCTTTTTCATCGGAAGTAGGTAAACATTCTGCGCTTAACTGTCTGTACTGTTGGATTTCATGGCCTCTCATAGAGTTGGAGGGCTAGGGATGCAGCTCCTCAGTCTAAACACAGTTCCATCCCAGGTGTCCTGTGCTCTGCCCGTGCTGCCCTGGGCAAGCTGTGCCAGCCACTGAAGCTGAGCATAGTGGCACATGCTTGTAATCTGAGAGCTGGGGAGGTTGAGACAGGATCATTACAAGCCTGAACTGCATACTGAGACTGTGTCCAATGAATGAATGAATGAATGATTTTAAAAAAACTTGAAAAGAGTTGGAGCCACAAAACGTCTTTGGCTATACTGACTAGTTAGGCATTTAACTGGACTTTGCATATAAAAGCTTTTAAATGGTCAAAATATACTGGATGTTTAGTAATTTAATGTTTTCTGTTTTATAACTGAATACTTGTATATTGCTTATAGATCTTTTTACTTTATTTTTTTTAGTTTTATTTTCTTTTAATAATGAATAACAATGTGATGTTTCCAAAAGCACATTAGTAGTACATTCCCAATAACTGATACACTGCATATTGTTGTCCTCATAGTAGTTAGACAGAGTGTAGGATGTAGACATGATAATTTTTCTAATCATTGTTGGTACAAAAAATTTCTTCTTATTGAACTAAGAGAAAGTAGTTGTATGCATAGTCCAGTATGCCATAATCGCAATGGATTATTGGCAGAACTGGCAATGTCAGAAGTTGTTGCCGGGCGTGGTGGCTCACGCCTATAATCCCAGCACTTGGGAGGCTGAGGCAGGAGGATCGCTGTGAGTTCGAGACCAGCCTGGGCTACAAAAGTGAGCTCAAAGCCAGCCTGAACTGCACAGTGAGACCCTGTCTCAAAAAGCCAAAAAAAAAGAAGTTGTTAATTTAAGCCTTGTATAGCTCAGCATTACTAATCTAGCTTTACGTTTTATGCCTCATGGTTAAACTTTTCATTCATAGATGTTTATAATGTGCCTTTTGGATTTTAAACATCTGTCGATTTATTTTCATTTGCTTACTCTATCTTGTTTGGTGATCAAAGTAAAGTAATGTAGATTGTATTCACTAATCTTTAAACTACATTGTATAGTATACATTTATAAAATTTAAGTAATTGGAATTTAAAAATTTGTGATATATATATTGTTCTTTCTCCTTAACTTTTACTTTATTATTTTTACTGAGACTGGATCCTAAGATCCTATGCATGCTAGATAAATGTTCTACAAATGAGCCACAGCTCTTAACTCTTTTTTTTTTTTTAATGGTTTTGGTACAGGGTCTCACTGAGTAGCTCAAGACTTGTAGCAATCCTCATGTTTTCAGCCTCCCCAGTGCAGGGGTTACAGGTGTGCACCGCCATGCTCTGGCTCAGGGGCCGGTGCAGCATGTGGTGCTGGGGATCTACCCCAGTGCCTGAGCTTGCCCAAGCAGGCACTTAGTCAGCTGAGATATCTTGCCAGCCCTTACTCTTAACTTTTAATTATTTGATGTTTAAAATATTAGTAAAAATACAGTAAGTGACAATACTGATGGTTATCTTTGCAGTTTATTCATGGCTTGGCAGTTATCACATAGCAAAGCATGTGGTACTTAATCAGAATTTTCTTTAATAATTATAATGTAAGTCATTGAGTTGTGGTAAGTATTCAGATAGTGAGTGTGATGTTATTACTAACAAATTTGTGTCTGTTAATACATCTGATAGAGCTGGGAACTGTTTATTGTTCATTGTTGCTTTCCCAGTGTATAGTTCATAATAGGTTCTCAATAAATATTTTTAAATTAGCAAATGAATGATTACATGAAGTCACCTTACCATCAAGCTTCCCAAAACCATATTTGTAGTTTTCCCATGTTTCATTGAAATTTTGTGATCCGTCTATTCGGTGTTGAATTGATGTCCATGAACTACCTGAATATAATGAATGAAATCATGTATTTTTAGAAGATTGGTGTTGTCAGATATTGAAAAGTAAGTTTAGTTTTACTTGGTAGTTTTACAAGGTAATTTGTTAATGTGATAATTTATACTACATGAATGATAATGTGCTTCATTATTTATTATGGTCCTAAACAGTTAACTGAAGGGGAACTATTCAATTTTTTCTTAATAAATTTACTGACAGTGGTCACCACAAGTTATTTTATACAGAAAATAGAAAACTCTGAGCAAATACATGAATAAACAATATAAATGTACATGTTAGAATTATATGACTGCTTGTTTATATTTCAAAGGAGTCATGTTCAAAACAAAAATAATTGGGTTAGCCTTGCTAATACTAAGTAATGCATAACTTGAACTAAGCACAGCGCATTTTTCCTGTGGGCAGACTTTACCTGACTTAACGTCACAGTAGACACTAAACGCTCGAGAATCGCTGGGTCTGACGGTGTATGTGCCACTTCTGTGTTCACTCCTCCTGTGCATGCTGGTACAGTCCGTAGGGATGTCTAGAGTCACAAGAAGTTTGCACATACAGTTAGTGATGAGAATGTCTTTGCAGCTGGAAGTTTTATTTGACATTTAATGGAACTGATAAAATATAACTTTTTTCAATGATGTTTATACTAACTCATTTTTGTTAGACAACAGACATATAAACAATATAAAAGTAGTATTACTAAATTGCTTTATTTTTAAGTGACAACTTTAAATGTTGTTATGTTTGGTTGACAAAAATACTCCATGGCCAGAGATACATGAAACTTAGTGCTGTGTTCAGTGCATACTGATTGCAGGTAGTGAACAGAATTATGTGGAAAGAGTGAACATATATGGAAGAGAAAAGTAACATGGACCTTTTCCTCTATGAATTGCTCATAATATATCACATTGTTATAGTTTGGGAATGGAGACTTTGTTCCTGCAACTTGTGCTTTTCTTTTGAAAATTTACAGGGAAAGTGGAAATAATTACTGAAGGAATACCATAACCTTTGGATCCATGTTCAGTAATGGGTGACATTTTGCCACATTTGCAGGAACATACATGTGCACATGTGTTTCGTTTGTGCTGTTTGAAATAAGTTTCCAAATATCATGACCCTTTAACCTCTTAAATATTTCAGCATATATCTCTTAAACATGAATTATTCTTTTCCATAACTATAATATTGTTATCACGTGGAAAATTAATCATTCCATATTTTCTGATGCAAAGTCCACATTTGTATTCTACTGATTGTGTTAGCAATATCTCTAAAAGATTTAAAAACAGCCCAGGATTCAGTTTAAATTGGCATACTGTAAGTGATGGATGTACCTTTTACTCTCCTTTAGATAACATCAGATTCTAAAATAGAGAATTTGAGCCTTAAGTTGTCTTACCATCTTGTTCTGCATTTTTTGTTTCTTTCAGCTGAAGTGAAGGGGTAGTTCTTGGTGTTCTTGGTTTGGAAAGAAGAGAGTTTTCCGTGAATTCTTGAATACCAGTCCTTCTGAGCTAGTAAGAGAATATAGGTCTACTTTTAATAAATGGTACTGAGTATGCGTACAATATGGAGAAGTCCAAGTGAGAATATCAGAAGCAGGGTTTGTGTGTCTTGCCTTTCAGTGCATAGTACTATTGCCTTTGATGTTAAGAGGATTAAACAGAGCTATCCAGATTGTACAGGTGATTTGTCTCAGGAATATTTAATCAGACATTATGTAATGAGCTTAAAAAAATCAAGAGAAGGCAAAATACATTGAGGGAAAAAAGCATAAAAAAAACACCAACTGACCCATTAAAAAAAAAATATGACCAAAAGTTCTGCTTAAAACACTTTGATATATAATATTCTCATTACATGAGTAGAATTTATTTAGGATTCTGTTTATCATGGGCAGATTTGGGATTTTCTAATTCTCAGTCATAGGTCTTACTGATTTTCAGGCCTGCCGTCATGATGTAATACATAGTGTCAACAAGGCTATCTTTTTTTTTTTTCCCCTCCAGAATTGGGGATCAAACTCAGGACCTTACACTTGCCAGGCAGGAACTTCTGCCCCTGAGCTGTCTCTCTAGACCCAAGGCAACTTTCTTGAGAATTTTTTTTTTTAATTTTTTTTAATTTTTAATTTAATTATTTCTTTTTTTTTTTTTCAATTTTTTATTGTTTAAATTTAACAATGGTTATATTACATATTTTCATCATCAGATCAGTTTAGATTAATACATATAGGCATATAAGATTGATCAAACAATTAAACATTAACCTTTCTAAATCCACATTACTTTTTTTTTTCTTTTCCCCTTTCTTTTCTTTGAAAGTTGACATATTGCATATT
>PVJA010046616.1:0-15010 GCA_004027025.1 Myocastor coypus
TTTTTTTTTTTTTGGTACCGGGGTTCGAACTCACGACCTTGCACTTGCCCAGCAGGCACTTGTGCCTCGGAGCTATCTCCCCAGCCCAAGATAGATTTTTTGAATGATTGATTTTTAAAAAAACTAATGTCCACATAAAACCCTGTTCTTAGGAGGACATAACAGTTTCATTCACAGTTGCTAAAACGTGCAAGGAAGATCTCCTTCTGTGAGTAAACTGTGATACTTCTATCAGTGGAATATTATGCAACACTAAAAATAATGAACTGTCAAGGCATGAAAGACACGGAGGACTATAAAAGCATATTGCTAATGAAAACATCGCATACCTCAGGCTTCCTGTAGACATGATGTTCTGGAAAAGGCAGTAGTATGGAGACACTGGGAAAGAAAAATAAATAGGTGTCACCGTAGTTTTAGAGGAGTAAACTACTATATAATACTACAATGGTGGCTACATATCTAACTCCATAGAAAATCAAACACAAAGAGTTCATTATAATAAATGTGCCACTGTCCTGGGGGATACTGGTGATGGGGCTTGTGAATGTGTGGGGATACAGGGTATCTGGAAATTCACCTCTGTTTCCACTCGGTTTCACTGGGAACTTAAAACTGCTCTGAGAAACAAATCTATGAAAAGCCAGTGAAAGGATATATAAAACAAAGTCAAGGACAGTTACAATAACTCAAGAAGGTAAAATGAGAAATAATTCTGCAGTGGAATGAGGTAACCATCATAATGAGAAAAGATTAATACCACTACAAGGAAAAAACTATTTTATTATCATTAAAAACTATTATTATTATTAATTATTATTGTATTTTAGAACAAGGTCTACAGGGTGTCACTATGTAGATCGGACTCCTGGTCATCTTCCTGTGTTCAGACTACCAAGTGCTGGCACTGCAAACGCACACCACCGCACACAGTCTCAATCACTTCTCAGTGAGCCCCAGGGGTGGGGCCAGCATGGCACAATGGGAACTGAACCCTGGCTTCTGTGTCTGCCTAAGCATGGCTTTAGTCGCTGAGCTATGTGGCCAGCCCTTAAAAACTTTTTCTTAAATTCAAAACCCACCCAATGCTGCACAAGATAAATTGTAACACGATAACAATCTGTTTAGATTCCGGATTGTGAAGTTTCAGAATGCCAGGCTCAGAGAAAAGATTAATACTACTACAAAGAAAGAATAGCCACCCATTAAAAAGAAAACTGCCAAATTGAAATAACCTCACCACAGAATACTGAATTACTAGAAGACCACAAAAATTACACTGAAATGTCAGAGTGACAATCATCCTGAAGCTATAATTCTATAGTCAGCACAAATGAAAATTAATCTGAGACTAAAATGCAGCTTAGGTCATTCAAGTCCTAGAGAATTTACAGCTCATTCACCCATTTCAAGAAATAATGACAGAAAGAATAATTTCACAGTAAAAAGAAAGCTCAAAAAATTAAAGAGAAACAACAGGACCTGGAATTTGTGACATTCTCCCCTAATCATCAAGGATTTCAAGCTGTCGAGTTCCATGTCAATCTCAATCAGTACTTGGTTCTACCCTGGCTCCTTGTCAGACTTGGACACAAAGCAAATGGAGATATGGAGCAAGGTACACGTGGTCAAAACACCAGTACTGTGAGCAAAACATTAGGGACACTCGTCAATGGCAGAAATGAGTCTAGAGTGGAAATGCTCTTGATTTCTTATCTTCCCTAGCAAGAGCCAAGCTGGTGAACAGAAACTAGATAACAAAGAAAAGCAAATTATCTGAAATTATAAATAATTAAAAGCAGCTACACACCAGGCATCACAGGTGAATGTAAAACTTGTAAGAGAATGGAACCTGTAGCTCAGTTTACCCTTGTGATTCCTAAAGATAGATGAGGTTCCATGAGGTAGCAATAAGTGTTCCTTTCAAAAATGTCTTCTCTAGCTGGGCGTGGTGGCGCACGCCTGTAATCCCAGCACTCGGGAGGCTGAGGCAGGAGGATTGGTGTGAGTTCGAGACCAACCTCGGCTACAAAAGTGAGCTCAAGGCCAGCCTAAACTGCACAGTGAGACCCTGTCTCAAAAAGACAAAAAAAAAAAAAAAAGTCTTCTCTTTTGATATTTTTCATCCCAGGAAGCCTCAGTACAGTAGCAGGTGTACTGCATATAAATGGCCAAAATGTAACAATATAAGTATGTTTCACATCTTGATCTCCATCTGCTTCCCCGTTAGAAAATGAAACAGGCTTGCTGCAGATAATCCTTCCACAGGTTCTGCTTTTGCGTGGTCTCTGTGTGTGGCAAAGTCCTCAGAGCTCTGCATCTCTTGCAGCTAGAATGACCCACACAGATTCCACCTGGAGGACATTGCTGTTTCCCCAACACAGACTCTGCCTTTATACTCTGCCATCTGACTATGAAATTCAGTTGACTGCAGAGAAATCTGGCCTTCATAAGAAGTTCAGGAGTTAATGGTTACTCAACATAAAAAAAAAAGTCTGTGGGAGGAACAGTCTGTCGTGGTTAATGATATGATTTATTGCAATTACAGAAAACTATCCTGATTGTTCAAATTTCGGTCTGTAGGCTTCAACCAGATTAAATGCCAGGCTGCAGCTAGCACAGGGGAGGTAATCAAATAATTGCTTGTGCTAAATAGCACGGTTCTTAATTCTCATAGTAAACTTCTTAAAGTAAAAGAAAATTGACAAGACATGATTGAGCAGAATAAAAACACTGGGAATTTTTTTTAAAAAAAATAAATGTTATAAAGGATTGGATCCATGTTAGTGGACCCTTCCTGCTTTTTAGGACAATTTTTCTTCAAAGACATTTGAAACTTAGTTGTTATGCAAAGCTTAAGGTTTCACATGACCAGCACCTAGTTGATATGTACTATAACACCTGCCACTTGCAAAGTCTTCAGAAAAACTCATCATTTAAGAAATTTGAGGAAATGAAAAATTTGTAAAAATCAAGACAGGAAAGAAAAAGAGGAGGAAGCCAAGACGTATATTTTGATGAGTTTTTATCCACTCGAAGATAATTTACCCAAACAGATTTTAGGAAAGGGATGAAGCAACATACTGAAGTCTTTCCACTGTCTGCAATTTGTTGTAGTAAATTTAAAAAAAGGAAAGAGAGACTATCTATATTGTCAGTGTCATACACGATGATCAAAGATTCCTCAGTGTGTAGCCGGATGTGGTGGCTCACGCCTGTAATCCCAGCACTTGGGAGGCTGGGACAGGAGGATCTGTATGAGTTAGAGACCAGCCTGGGCTACAAAAGGGCCCAGGCTGAACTGCATAGCGAGACCCTGTCTCAAAAACACAAAGCAAAAAATGATTCCTCAGTGTGGAAACAACCATAGCTGCACTGTTTTTAAATACTCAAAGGAAATGTACAAAGTGGCAGCCACAGCTCAAAAGAATAAAAGAAAGAAGAAGAGGAAGAAGAGAAGAAGAAGAAGAAGAAGAAGAAGAAGAAGAAGAAGAAGAAGAAGAAGAAGAAGAAGAAGAAGAAGAAGAAGAAGAAGAAGAAGAAGAAAAGAAGACATCAATGTGTCCATATATTTGAAAAGCTGATGGTAAGAATTTTGCACATTTTCCAGAAACCCTGAACATATGTCCTCTTACATCTCACGGGGTCAAAACTGGGTCACAGGTTACTATGGTTTGCATACAAATCAAAGGTTCTGTAAAGGTCCATGTGCTAGAAAATTGACACTGAATGGTGGTGAGCTCTTTAGGGGGCAGGGCCTACTGAGGAATCACTAAGTCAAGAGCATCCTCACAAATTCGTCAGTGCTAGTTGTTAGAGTAGCTTAGGTTTCACAAGAGTGGATTAGTTCCTACAGAAACAAATTATGGTAAAAAGAGTGAGCCCAGTCATTGTCTAGTCTCTTGTTTCCTCTCTTGTGATCTTTTCTACAAAAGCTCTGACTGGCCCGGCAGGATGGCTCAGTGGTCTAAAGCACCTGCTTAGGAGAGCTTGGGTGGCTGCAGGGACCGCGGTTCGATCCCCGGCATCACATGCTGTAGCAGCCCTGCCCTCAGGGCAGGCTGAACCGGCCATAAAAATAAAAACAAACAAAAGGAAAAAAAAAAGCTCTGACCATATGATAGCATCTTCCATGTTGACATGTATCCAGGAGGCCCTCAACAGAAGCCAAATGTAAAGTTCATCAAATCTTGGATTTTTGATACCAAGCCAAGAGCTGAATAAAACTGTTCTCTATAAAAGTCCCAAGACTCAGGCATTTTATTATAGCACGACTGAGGAAGACACCTGACTAACCCTAAATCAGTCACTGGCCTCAAATGGGATTGCCATGAGTGGCTTACATTAAGCACCCTTCAACTCTTGAGGCTGTGCTCTTGAATGATCAACACCAAGATTAAAGGAGTAAGGAAAAAAAGATGTAGCACTGGAAAACTATAGGAAATGGATCCTCCACACCACCATAATAATTATGCTGCATCTGCATTGTCCACACAAGCAAAGTTCCTGTTCCAACTAATGTGTATGTTGATAGATTGTCCTGTGAGCACCATTAAACACAAGAGAATAGGTGGCTTGTGAGGCACTTTCTAGACACCATGTTCCACTCAGTATATCATCTAGAAAGTTCTCATTAAATTGAAAATTATATCTAGGCTCTAAATAGCTAGAAAGCTTTAAGCTCCACCTCTTGTAGGGTATTTCTGGACAGAACAAAACATGGCTGATACTCAGCATTTGTCCCTCAGCAATAGGATATCTTGCCAATCACAAAGAAGTTGTTGTGCCCCCTTTGTTTTGATAATATCCTTTTCTGTATGTGGATGAAAGGGCTCAGAAGGCTGGAAATTTTGGTACTCTGCCTCTCACTATGTATGAAAATAATGAAGTGTCTTACACTGGGAATGCCTCATTGTATCACACCATGTATGCACGACAGGATGGATCAATCGCGTATGTCGTACATCACAAACATCCAACATAATTCAAGGGCATACACAGAGAAAACCAGCAAAAAATGTTCAGCATTCGAGGTCCCAAAAAAGAACATGTCAGTGGCATAAACCAGAATTGGCAAACAATAGCCCATAGACCAAATGCATCCAAGGCCTGGTTGTGCATGTCCTATGAGGTAAATACTCTTCACATTTATGAAGAAAAGTGATACCATATATTCATACACAACACAGAGACTGAATGCAGTGCCCCCAAACCCCTGCATGTGACCCACATGTGACTACCCACATTGTCTTGGGATGCCATGAGCTCTCACATCAAGGCAGTGGCCACAGAGAAGAAGGAAGTGCTGCCCACCATCTGCTGCTGGAAGAGGCCTGGCTGTAGATGGCTGTTCCTGTGGGGAAGCCAGGATGTAACCGGTGCCAGCTTGCAAGGTGGCTGAGCTAAGTAAGGGCCACCAGTTCTCAGACTTCAGACCTTGGCAGATGAGGGGCTCACTTCACACCCTGGGTGGCTGGCATACTGCGTAGACATTCCCAAGACACAGTCTTCTTGCTGTATGCCCAAGACAGATGCCCAGATCCCCAGAGGTCATCAGGGGCTGGGGATATGGTTTCCCTCAACCCACGAGGTTGTGCACAGGCTACACAGCCTCTTCCTTTCTCAATGAGTGGCTCCTTTCTGAAATTCTCCATTTGAGCTCTTTAAAAACTTTTATTGCTTTTCATAAGAAATAACAATGAGACAGTTTCAAAAACACGTTCGTAGGACTGCCACAATAATTAAAACAAGGTGTATTGTTGTCTTCATAATTGCTTAGAGTTCAAGATGCAGACATGGCAACTTTTCCAAACACTATTGGTACAAATATTTCTTTTCATTGAACTAAGAGAAAGTAGCTATATGTATAATCCAATATCCCATAATAGTAGTGGGTTATCAGCAGAACTGGAAATGTTTGAAGTTGTTGGCTTGAACCTTCTACGGATCAGTATACTAATCTGGCTTTACTCTTTATGCTTGTGGTTAAACTTTTCTGGTGGATTGTTAAGACCAAGTGTTAGAACTCAAAAGAAGAAATAAAAATGGAAAGTCATAACACAGCTAAGTGGAAATCAAGAACTTAAGGATCAAACAATGAAGAGACAATGAGCAGAAAAGTTAGAAAACATGTCAGGGGCAAAACCATGCACTTATATACACAGGATCAATTAGACAATGGTCCTAATAATCTCCAGCAGGTTTTTGATACGGAGAATAGCACTATGTAATACTAAAACCATGCTTGAAATGCCTGTCACTCTGGTCTTTTAAATGTGTGCTGTTTCTCATGTCATTTCAATTATTGCTATACTCTCAATCAAGCAAATGTTTGTTTTTTGAAAAAAAACAAAAAAGGTAATAAAAGAGAATACAATACAAGATAAGGAAAAATGCCATAGGATTGATCTTCTATAATTTTGTATATGGTTGGATTTCTAAATTTTTGTGTAAAAATGTGCAATTGTTTTTTAATCACATTTCATAGGGAGTTATTAGAGTATCAAAGATTGATGGAAAATGCCAGTTCATGTTAAGACTAAGGTACTTGATATTCAGAAAGACAGTAATGATAAGCTTATGTACCTATGTTATAGAGTAATAGTATCACTAAGCTTCTCTTCTGGAGAGTTAAAAACTTAAGTTTATAGACCAAAAATATTAGAGAAAAAGAAGGGCTGCAAAGATAGCCAATATTTTGTTCCTACCCCTTCAAGGTCAGTGAGGACTCAGGACATAAGGGAACCTATACTATAATATCCTATAACTCAGTGTTGTCCCAAATTTTCCGTTCAAGGAAATTATGGGGCCACAGTGAAAAAGAATCGACGATGTATAGTGTGCCTAAGGAGAGTCATCTACAGAAAAACATTCTCTCAGGCTTTCACAGAGAGTAAACTGGTCAAACAATGGCATGAGTCCTCTAGACAGCTGACACTGACAAAAGTTCTACAGCATTCTGTACATGGTTTCAAGGTAAATCCTGAGGTGATTTGAATGACCTTGTCAGATTTGAAAGTTACATGTTTTGTTACATAGGTCTTGTTTTAACTTGGCCTTAACCATCCAGCAGAAAATTTTAACCACAAGGCATAATGAGCTTTTAAAAATTAATTTTGCTTGTATACTTTTGATATACATAAGGATCAGTTTCACTACTGAGAATTTGTTCCTGTACACAATATATCTTATTTTTCCCCATTCCCCTCAAATCCCTTCAAGCCTTCTTCCAGCCATTTCTACACATTTTGTTTCTATTTTTTCCCTTCTCTTTTTTTTCAATTGTAGAAAAACTAACCTTTAATCTGTGTTCTAAGATGCAAGATTTTGCCCTCAGATTATCTCCTAGCTTTTGGGCTATGTTATGGTATTTTTACTAGGCAAGTTCTGTATTTAATACAATAACTGTGTATCTTTCATCCCTTATGATATCAGAATTTTGAGTCTTTTGGAAAGCTTGCTCTATTTCTATGGTATAGACATATAAGTCTATTTTTGTGCCATTATTTATATGAGTTCCACTTTTATAATCAATTTCTGAAGTTAAGCTATTATACATATAAGGAATGCAACCTGTTTTTAATCATTTTCCATATATCTATCCAAGTATTCCAGCCATATCCATCTATTTTTTCATTTGTTTGAATACCACTCTGTAAGTTGTCAAACATGTATATTCAGCAATGCCTTGGTATATTAATGCTTCTTTCTGTTTACAGTTAGATTCTGAGATAAAAGTGTTCAACAAAATTTTGTTCACAAACTCTATATCCAGTAACAAACACAATCACACTTTCCCCACATAATTACAAATGTCTATCGATAATAGTAAAGTTTTGAAGAAAATACCACTGTAATAGGCATTACTGCCTATGCCATAACTACTTCCTTGCTGTATTTGTTTGTTTGTTTGCTTAATTTTCTTGGATTTTTTTTTTTTGTAAATACAGACTTTCTCTACCTATTAGAGGTTAGGGCTGTTCTAATGGCCTGATCCCTACTATCCATGTCTCAAGATTTTCCTGGATAATCTTGATCATTCTTCTCTCATGTGAACCTCATAAATAATTTGTCTATCTCTAAGGAAGGAAATACACAATTTGTATTTTGGGGAATTTGAGTAAAAACTGCGTATCAAGTTAGGGGGAACTAAAACCTGTTGATATCAATTTTTCTTAATAAACAGTGAGGGCATGTTTTCTTCAGTTCAGGGCTGTAGATTTCCATGTATAACTTGCTAGGTTTTCAAGGAAGTATTTTGTTTTCCTTTTGATCTTCATAAATGGAGCCTTCTTTTCTCGTGTATCTCCTAACTTGTTTATAGAAGTATTGGTTGCTGGTTTTGTAACCAGCTATCTAATCAAATTCTGATATTCTTTGCACCATGCTTTCGTGAAATCTGCTTATTTCAGAAAGAAAAAGAGATGGTTTCTATTTTGCTTCAGTTCTAATTAGTAGTCTTCTAATGGCTTTCTAAATTAATTTAATCAGCAAATACCTTAAATATAGTGGTACAGAGTAGCACAAATAGTGTGCAACCTCAGACTAATTCCCACATGCCAGCTTTTCAATTGGAGCACGTTAGCAGGAGCAGTGCTGAGTTTTGCAAGTCCCTTCACAGCATCTCTGGAGGTGAGACAGCCCTTTGCTCTGTGACAGTAAAGCATTTAGTTACTGGACTGTCTGATATCTTAGAATAAAGTATTACTGGTTATTTTAAAAATTATTCTAAGAGCCACCCTGATAGCTCAATGGACTAAAAGTGCCTGCTTAAGCAGAACAGGGCAGCGGGGGTTTGATCCTCAGTGTGCTGTGCTGGCCCCGTCCATGTGGTATGCTGAGAAGGCGATTGAGACTGGGTGTGGTGGCATGCTCCTGTAATCCCAGAACTTTAGGGGGCTGAGAACAGGAGATCCAAGTACGAATCTAGTCTAAGTAGTGAGACCCTGTAAACCCTGTAGACCCTGCCTTAAATACAGAAAAACAAAATTCTATTGCAGCCTATTAATTTTATTTTCTACACCAGTACTACCTAAGACTGGTCTATAACATTTTAATACAGTCTTTATCACTTTGGGTGCACAATGATAAGTACTATATATTTATTTTAAAAATTTAGATATTTCCTCTTGTATGCTTTTGAAAACTTTCAGTATTCTTATATTACTGATTCATTAAAAGATATGATAACTCTCCTGTGACAATATCAGAGCCCAGTGCCCTTTTGGAGATATCCCTTTAAAGATTTCCTCTATTTTTTTCTTTGTTATTGTTCTGCTTAAAGTATTTGTTGTTAACAGGGTTAATTTCATAAGTTGTATTTTAAACTATTTTTAATATTCATTTTTTAAATTTTCATAAAGTAATATAAAGTAGTCCCATAATTCTTTAACATTTGTTTTTTAAAAATATCTGTCAGGGGAGCTGGGGAGATAGCTCCGAGGCACAAGTGCCTGCTGGGCAAGTGCAAGGTCGTGAGTTTGAACCCTGGTCCCCCCCCCCCAAAAAAAAAAAAATCTGTCATTTCTAGTTTTATATAGTTGTGTTTTTTCTGACATTTCTGGATTAGCTAATAGTTTTTTATGGTATTTCACATAGAACAAAAACATAAAAATGTATTGTTTTTCAGCTTTTTATTAACTTTCTTAATAGTTCTAGTTACTTCTTTCTGCTTTCTTTTGTTTCAGTGTTATTTTATAATTCTTCAGTTGATATTTGATTTATTTAAGTATTTTCTTTTCATTGATAGAATAATTTAATATCATCAATTTCCTTTGTTTTCTACCTTAATATAGCTCACAATTATATTCCTGGCTTTTACTTTCCTTATTTTAATATGTTTAACATTTTTGTTACTTTTTTATGACCCAAGACTTAATAATAGTTTGTCTGTTATAACTTTCCGGGTAAAAAAAAAAAAAGATTTTTTTAAATTTTGCCTTTGATTTCTACTTTTATGTTTGGTTTGTCATTTTCTAGGTTATGTTTGGTGCTATTGTCATTGGTACCACTATACCCAAATGTGTCATAATTGGTTGGAACATCTGTTTTCCTTGGTATTCCAAGAATGAGACAAAGTATCATAGGAAATACTATGGAACAGTGCCAAAGAACCAGGCACAGGGAGAAACAGGCAGCTACTTCACATCCCCAACGAATTGAAGAGATAGACTCTTGCAACAGGCTCAAAACCCAAAATCCAAGTACTTATGCAAGATAACTCAAAGAAGTAGTCATTTCCTATGAGTTCTAAATGCTATAATAAATCAGACCATGATAGGCAATTTACAAACATCAACTCAGGAAATAAGCTCAAAGCAACAAAAGAATATAGAAAGATGCTTAAATAAGATGCAACCCCGGACAACCAGTTCACCAAGGGAAACCAGAGAACAATGAGGTCAGGCAATCCAAAAGCCACCAATCTGCCCTCTAAAGTGATAACAAAACAACAAAGCAACTGAATGAGGCCCTTGTAAAAAATCAACTCAGAAGTGATTTCTCACATATCTGTGGAGATAGTGTCCATGATGAAAACCACACTCAGTGACTCAAAAGTAGTGAAGACAAAAAAAAAAAAAAAAAAAGTAGAGCTTGACAAAACTATGGAAGCTATGAATTCTCTGCATGGTAAAGAAATGGTATTCATAAAGCAGATTCAAGAAGCAAGATCTCTTCTAAGTAAAGAAGAGCAGGGTAGGCCAAAAGCTCATGTGACGAGAAGAAATTATAAGAATTCAAACAGAAATAAAGGCATTGGAGACCGAAAAACAATACAAAAAATAGCGATGAATCAAAAAGTTGGTTTCTTGAAGGATTAAGTAAAATTAGCAAACCCCTATCCACCCTTATCAAAAAAAGAGAAAAGCAAGAAAAGTTTCCAGTACATACAATTAGCAGTGAAAGGGTGAAAACACAACAGATCCTGCATTTATGCAAAAGACTGTTTAGTCATACTTTGAAAATCTGTATTCTCATAAAATAGAAAATGCAGAATGAGTCGACAGATTTCCTAGATTCATATGAATCACCAAAGCTGAATTCAGAGGTATAAAACCCTAAGTAAATATTATGGTTTGTATCTAGTTGTCCCCCTACCCCCAAAGCGTCATGCAGTCATGGGGCAGCTTTTGGAGTTTGTGATTGATTATTGTAGGTGTGAGTGCTGCATCCACCCTTAGGCAGGTAATTTGCATCACAGTGTAAAAAGGGGAGAAAGATTAGCTTGCTGCCTTAACTGCTGCTGCTCCCCAGGCTTTCTGTTCTTCCCCAGGAGCCACTGTGAGCTAAAGAAACCTTTCTTTCCTTCATTTTGGGTGTTGGATATTTTGTCCCTGTAAGTAGAGAAGAGTAACTGAGACAATAAACCAATATTGATCGATAAAATCAAAGATGTAATTAAAAAGTTACCAATAAAGAAAAATCTCAGGCTCTCATGGATTCACTGATGAATTCTATAAGAAATTTAGAGAAGACCTAATGGTACTACTTCTCAGACTCTCTAGTGAAATATAAAGGGAAGCAATTCTCCCAAAATCTCTCCAAAAGCAAGCATTAACCTAATACCAAAACCAGACAAGGACCCAACTTAAAATAAGAATTAAAGGTCAATGTGATTTATGGGAGTGAATCTCCCAACCTGAAAGGATAAGTTTGTGTTCTCTAAAACCAAAGAATAAATTTTAGGAACAAACAGAGGTTAAGAGCAGAATATATTTATTTGGAAAAGAAAGCTGCTGTCCAAGATGGAGGGAAGGGGGACCCGAGCAGGTTGTGCTGGTAAGCTGCCTCTTCAACGGATTTTTATAGAGTAGAAACATCTGGTGAGGCAGGTCTAAGGTGGAGAACATGGGAACTCACTTAGGTGAGCATAAGCGGGGTCAAAACTATGGTCAGCCAATGAGATTACAAGCACCCATTGCTCTAGTAAAATTGACTAAACCAGGATCAAATGGAGAAGCAAGTCATGTATGAAAGGGGCATGAATATGGAACTGGCTCTCTTCCTGTTGGGAGTTGACTTAGTGACTGGCCCTTTCAAAGTGATTGATATCTATGTAGGACATCAATCCCTGAAACCCGTCCATAGGGAAGTATGCGGCTGCATGTGTGTACACTCTTTTGTCCTAAGGTCTAGCCAATAGCTGGAGCATCTGTCTCTTCCAAAGTTACAAAGTCCCCTTTTCTGCAGTGTCTCCTTGAGAGCCTAGCTCTTTCTGACTGCCTATAATATTTCTGTCTAATTTAGTTGCCTTTGAGAAATCTCCCTAAAGAACCTAGATGCAAAAAATTCTCAAGAAGCTGGCAAGCAGCATGGAGAAAATCATTCAAGAAAATTATATATCATGGCTAAGTGAGATTCATCCCAAGGATGCACGTATGGCACAACATACATAAATCAATAGATATAATGCACCATCTTCACTGAGCCAAGGACAAAAATCACATGATCTCAGGGGATGCAGGAAAAGCTTTTTACAAAGTCCAACACTTATTCATGATTAAACAAAAATCTTACATAAAATTGGAATACATAGTCTTTACCTGAACCAGAAAAGAGCCATTCATGACAAACCAACAGCCGACATCATTCTAAATGCACAAAAACTGAAAGCTTTCTACCCAAAGTGAGGAAAAAGACAAGGATGTCCACTATCTCCACTCTTATTCAACATAGTCTGGGAAACTTTAGCCTGCATAATTAGACAAGAGAAAAAAAGGAATGATAGGAAAAGAAGGAGTTAAATTATCACTATTCACAGATGCCATGATACTCTGCATAGAAGATCCCAAAACTCCACCAAAAACTTCCAGATGGAATATCAAATTTAGTAGCATAGCTGGATACAAAGTCAACATTCAATAGTAAATAACCTTCCTATACATGAATAACAAATGCA
Organism: Myocastor coypus; assembly: GCA_004027025.1. Taxonomy (NCBI): domain Eukaryota; kingdom Metazoa; phylum Chordata; class Mammalia; order Rodentia; family Myocastoridae; genus Myocastor; species Myocastor coypus. Next base: position 12,899 of record PVJA010046616.1, read on the forward strand.
TTGAGAGAAAAATTAGGGAAACAATACCTTTCACAATAGCATCCCCCCAAGATAAAACGTCTAGGAATCAGTCTAATGGAGGATGTAAAAGACATCTGCATTAAGACGTATAGTACTCTGCAAAAGGAAATTGAAGCAGATGGCAGAAAATGGAAAGATATGCTTTGCTCTTGGGCAGGAAGACCCAATAATGACCATATTTCCATTATAGTTAATACATTTTCAATGAAAATATCAATCGCATATATCACAGAATCAGAGAAAGCAATGCTCAGATTTAGTAACTACCAGAAGGGAACTAGAATAGCAAAAGAAATTCTGGCAACAAGGACAAGGCAGAGAACAGCGCAATTTCCAACTTGAAACTAAATTATAAAATGATGGTGATAAAAAAAAAAAAAAACAGTACGGTGCTGGCGAGGAAATTATCAGCATGGAGAGTCCTCAAATAACTAGGATTAGAATTCCCACTCAGTCCAGCTGTTCCCTTTGTGAGTATTTTTCCAGAATAAAAACATCATAGTACTGCAACATATGTGCACCCATGTTTATAGCAGCACAATTTGAAGTGTCCAGATCTTAGAAATAACCCACATGCCTATCAGCTGAGGAATGGATTAAAAAGATGTGCTTTTTACAGAAAAGAATTCTACTTAGTTGTAAACTAACAAACTCATACTGAGAGAGAAAGGGGGGGGGGGCCGCTGGCCAAATAGCTCAGCAGATGAAAGTGCCTGCAAACAGGTGCAGGGGCTGGTTTTTGATCCCTGGGGTGCACTGAGACAGTGATTGAGACTGGATGTGGTGGTGTACCTCTGTAATTCCAGCACTTGGGAGGCTGTAAACAGGAGAATCACTAACAGTGCAATTTAGTAGTGAGACACTGAGCACCTTGTAGACCCTTCCATAAAACATAGAAGAAGAAGAAGAAGAAGAAGAAGAAGAAGAAGAAGAAGAAGAAGAAGAAGAAGAAGAAGAAGAAGAAGAAGAAGAAGAAGAAGAAGAAGAAGAAGAAGAAGAAGAAAGAGGAGGAGGAGGAGGAAGAGGAAGAAGAAGAGGAGGAAGAGAAAGACCAAGAGGGAGGCAAAGAGGAAGATGAAGATGAGGAGGAAGAAGGAGAAGAGTAGCAACTTGGAGAATTTTATAGGTAAATTATTCCAACTTGAGACCATACTCATAAATGAAATAAACAACCAGACAGACATATGTAAACATCATATTGTGTTCCCTAGTGTGAGAAGCTGTAAGAGTAAATAAGAGATGAAAGGTACATGGGAAGAAACTTCAAAAGGAAAGAGAAACTGGGTTTATGTAATGGAGAAACGAGTCAAGGGAAAAGGAAAATAAAAAACCAACAAACAAATATATAGAGATAGATATATTGCCTTCATTTATTTATTTACAATTGCATCACTCTTCATTGTGTAGATGAAAGAGAATAATAGATATTCAATGTTGCAGCATTAGATTACCTCCAATCTAATTTGGCTTTTGTCCAAACGCCTTTGATCACATTTGGAGATATTGACGTGATTCTTATTTCTTCAAAAATATGATAACATGTATATTATTTTGTTATATTTTTTAATTGTGTACTAGGTTTGCATTCTTGGAATACATTTCATTTAATACTGGTTTATCAGTATTTTACTAAGGTGTTTTCAATATAGTCTTGAATATTTTACTTAAGCTCCTAGCAACATGGTTTGAACGTAGTGTTTTCTTGTGGAATAATTCCCTTACAGCTTTCTCTATTTCTCTGATGTAAACTGAGGTCGTTAGCATTCATTACTGATAGAATGCCATCCTATAGTTTTCAAATTTATCTGCACAGATGTTGGAAAGAGTGTCTTATTTTTTAAAAATGTATCTTCCATCAATGATTATTTCTCTTTAGCTAATTTTTATATTGAGTATCTGTGCTATCTCTGTTTTATGATTATTAGTGATTTCTGTGTCTTATTAAATTTATCAAAAGTCAATCAAGCCGGGCGTGGTGGCTCACGCCTGTAATCCCAGCACTTGGGAGGCTGAGGCAGGAGGATTGCTGCGAGTTCGAGACCAGCCTGGGCTACAAAAGTGAGCTCAAAGCCAGCCTGAACTGCACAGTGA
>PVJA010046617.1:0-15032 GCA_004027025.1 Myocastor coypus
TTTTTTTTTTTTTTTTTTTTTTTTTTTTTTGCTGGGGATCAAACTCAGGACCTTTCACTTGACAGGCAGGCACTTAAGCTGCTAAGCTAGCTCCATGGCCTGAGCTTACCTCTTTTTGAGATAAGGTCTTACCTTGCATCAGATAAGGTCTAATTTTCTCTCATCACAATCTAAGTGTATATTCTCTTGTCCACTAGTGTGTTAATAAGAGAACAATTACATCTATAATTACAAAGTATTTGGGATCTGAAGACAGTTATTAAATTATCCTTCATCCTTCCTTCTTCAAGTTGACATAAATTCTTTTGCTTTTTAAATATATATTTAATTTTTTAAAAGCTCAAATTATATGCAATCTTAAGAAAGTAACTATTACATACTTTATAAGGGTAATAAAAAATACACAGTTAAAACTGGTTATTTAAAAATAGCAAGGGCTGGACAAATAGCTCAGCAGATTAAAGCTCCTATAAGCAGGCACAGAGGCCGTGATTCAATCCTAGGGTGCGCTGAGATGACCACTGAGACTGGACATGGTGGCGCGTGCCTGTAATGCCAGCTCTTCGGAGGCTGTAAGTAGGCAGATCACTATGAGTCTGATCTAGTAGTGAGACCCTGAACACCCTATAGGTCCTTCCCTAAAATACAAATAAAAATAGTAAAGTGATGGGTAAATACAATTATGAATAATAAAGACCCAGAAAAATAATCACTCATATATTAATTCTATATCTGGTTCCATTCCTAGAATCCTAGGACTAAAATTTCTGATTCTTTTTTTTTAGTAGTGAGGGTTGAGCCCATGGCCTCCTCAATGAGCTACATTCCTTACTCCAATTTAAAATTTTAACATAAAGTTGCTGAATTGCCCAGACTGGCCTCAAACTTACAGTTCTCCTGCCTCAGCCTCCCAGAGTGCTGGAATGGAAGGCATGTCCCACCATGCCCAATTAAAGCTGTGAATCCTAGATCTGAAAAGTACAATCCTAAAAAAAAATGTATAATCCTTACCAGGGGACTTTCCTTGTTGTGAGGTGCTTCTCCGCTCTCTGTATCTGGCTGGAGTGAGTAAACTTGTATCTTTACTAGGCTGGCTAGCAGGCCCCATTTCTGAAATGAGGAATCCCATCTGCTCTGAAGGCAGGATATTGTCGGGTGCATTGGCCTGGTATTTTATACTGGCATCCACCTAAAATATTAAACCCACTTATTATTCTGAGGTTTCTACTAAAACTTAATATAACTTATCAGAAGAGTTCAAGTATAGAAACACAGTCGAACAAACATGCTTATAGAGTTTTCTATCCTCATCAGCTTTGAGTTTGTTAGATTTATTAAACAGCAGTACAATGTGTATGTCCCCACACTCAAACCATGAAAATGCATATGGAGCTAAAGTATTTACTTACAAGCAAAGGAAATTTTCAAATGAGGCTGGATGACTTTCTTAATTTAAAAAAAATAAGATTTTAAATACAGCTGGTTAAGAATACTGCCTTATATTCTATCACACGTCTCCTACTAGTTGGTGGGATGGTGATGCCCATAGCCATCTTCCCATGATATAATGTCCATGGGATGCTGACTAATTTCTATATTCTGTCTTAAACAGGCTGTCAAAACTGTATAAGCTTCAGGGCTAGAGAGATAGCTCAGAGGCTTACGTAACTGCCTAGCAAGTGGAAAGTCCTAAGCTTGATCCTTGGTACCAAAAATCAACAAAAACTTGTATAAACTTCAGCATATTGTTTCTCTCCTATTTATGAGTTTCTTTCTTCATTTCCTAAATTTTGTTTGGAATGTCTAATACTTTGTCAAGATGACTGACTTCTAAAATATTTCTTTATACATTTATTTTATTTTATATACATTTATTTTAAATAAAACTATATAACAAAATAAAGTTTGAAACACAGCCTTCAACAGCTGTAATGTTCAAAAATATTAAGAGCTATATGGGCATAGTGTGCATGTTGTAATCTCAGCACTGAGGAGGCTGAGGTAGGAGGACTGCCACAAGTTCAAGGCTGACCTGTACTGCATAGTGAATTCAAGGAAAGCCTGAACTACATAGCAAGACCCGGCCTCAAAAACTGAACCCCAGGGCCAGCAAGATAGCTCAACAGAGTGCCTGCTTAGGCAAATGCAGAGACCAAGGTTCAATCTCCAGAATCACATGCCATGCCAGCGCCACCCCTGGAGCACTGAGCTAGCCAACGAGATCAGGCTGTATGTAGTTTTGTAACCTCAGCACTGGGGAGGCTGAAAACAGGATGACTATGAGTCCAAGATGTGTAGTGAGACCCTGTACCAAATATATATAAAAGAACCCCTCCAAAAATTATAGAAATATAGAAAAAGTAATTATATGGATACAATTTTAAGATATGAAATTCAATATTTCAAATGTGATTATAAAGGAACAGAAACAAATTTTATTTTCTTTCCTTAGGCATATTTAATAAATTAGGAACTTATCTTTTGTCTCCTGATTTTCCATTGTCATCTTAACATAATATACAAGGTCTTAATAGGCTCAAAATGGCAGGTTGATAGAAATTTTAAGACATTTAAATTTAAAATTAAAATTTCAAAGACTGCCAGAAACAAAACAAAAGTCAGCCAAAAGTTATTTTAAGGACCTCTACTGTAGGGGCCTGGCAGGTTTGCTCAGTGGTCTAAAGCACCTGCTTAGGAAAGCTTAGGTGGCTGCAGGGACTGAGGTTCGATGCCCGGCACCACATGCTGCTCCAGCCCTGCCCTCAGGGCAGGCTGAGCTGGCCATAAAAATAAATAAATAAACAAACAAAAGTTCTGAAACAAGAAAATAAATTAATTAAATTAAATTTTTTAAAAGAACCTCTACTGTACTGTTGGCATGTCTGTAATCCCAGCACTCAGGAGGCTGATGTAGGAAGTGTGCCATGAGTTTGAGACCATCCCAGGCTACATAGTGAATTCAAGGCCACCCTGGACTATACAGTGAAACCCTGTCTCAAAAAACAAAACATAGGGCCAGGAATATAGCTTGGTGGCACAGCACTTCCTGGTAAGCACAAGGCCCTACGTTTAATTCCCAGTACCAAAAACAGAACAAAAAGAATCTCTGCTCTAATTCACAAAGTAATTTTAATTTGGAGGTACTTTTGATGAACTATTCTTACTAATTATTTTTTTATGCACTTTAGCATAGAGTCTACAGGGTCTCCCTACACATGAACTCAGAGTGATCCTCCTGTTTTCAGCCTCTCCAGTGCTGGGATTACAACTGTGTTCCAACATACACAGTCTCAGTCACCTGTCTCAGTGCATCCTGGGGGTCAGGGCCAGTACAGCATGCTAGGGATTTAACCTGATCCCTGCTCCTGCCTAAGCAGGTACTTTAGTCCACTGAGCTATCTGGCCAGCCCTTACTAATTATTTAGAATCAAAGTTTACTCCCTTTCATATACTAACTGTAATAAAAGAATTAGCCTCTACATTCTAAATAGTTCCCTCAACTTAGTGTTTGACTTAGGAATACAAGTCAGAAAATTGAACATGGTATCCTCACTATTAGAATTCAGTGTGCTTTAAGAAAACAAGGAAAGGGGCCCGGCAGGATGGTTCAGTGGTCTAAAGTGCCTGCTTGGGAAAGCTTGGGCAGCTTCAGGGACTGCGGTTCTATCCCTGGCACCACATGCTGTGCCAGCCCTGCCCTCAGGGCGGGCTGAGCCGGCCATAAAAATGAGTGAATAAACAAATAAAGGTTCTGAAACAAGAAAAAATAAATAAATAAATAATTCAAAAAAAAAAAAAAAAACAAGGAAAGACTTCCAACCATTACCTCTTACTTACTTACTTACCTACCTCTATCTATAAATATCTAAAAAAGTCTGCATGTCAAAAAAATCATACCTTCTGGTAGTGGCACTAGTCAGGCATACTTAGACCAGCCAAATTAATTTAGGAAACAAAGCTCAAGGGATGCTTTTAACTTGAAAATGAGATTTATACCACAATGCTCTGTTAATTGGTCTTTCCAGAGGTTTACTTCAGACAATAAGGTAATAAAAGGATACCCACCAGTTACAGTTACTTCTTTTGAATCTTTTGTGTAAAACCTCTGGGACACAACCCTTTTGGAATTACCCAAGTAAAATCTAGATAAAATCTCCAGTCAAAGGCTCCTTGGCAAGAAACATTTTGAATATTATTAGTATTATTCTGTTTGCACCCTTACCTGATGTGTGCTGAATGGTAGCCCTTCTTGCATAAATACTACTGGAGACAGACATGGATTATAGCTTAGTTGTTCCTTCAGTTTTCCATGAGCTTGTTGGATGGCTCCAGATTCCTGCATTGTGTTATTTTCCACAGGCTGGGCTGTGTGGATGGTATAGATGTACTCCGGTGACTGCGGTAGAGAGCAGGCAATTGTTTGCTCTGATCCAACCACAAAAGATGTAATATCTGAGCCTACAGGAGTAAGTGGCTCCAGCTGGCTAGCCTGAGTCATGGAAGATGGATTGCTGCTGTTTGAATTAGCTAGGATATGTTGGCCTCTGTTAGACTGAGATGTAGGGCACTGATTCTCAACAGGCTCCACCTTTACCATTGCCAATTTTGGAGAGGAATGCAATTCATCTACTATCTGAAAGACAGCCTCTAGGTTTACTTCTGACTTTTTATTTTCATCAGTAGCACTGCAAGGCCAATTAGAAGGCAGCAATTCAACTGGATAGGAAGACTGCATTGGAGGATTCTGGGAAAAGAGAAAATAGGACTGCTGGATAGAAAATCAGAGATTAAGGAGGAAAGCAACATTATGAAGGCTGATCAATGCTAAGCATAAATGACAAAACCTAAAGTTTATTAAGAAAATCTGAATGCTAATCTATTTTTTAGCACTGGTAGCTTCAAATGTACTGTTAACTTTTACTTAGCAGCAACTATGTATCAACCACTACATTAAATTGAATACTGAAGCAGACGATTAATTTTCAGAGTGAGTACACAAAAAGTTGCAGTACACAAATACCTACTTGCTGATAAAATACCTATATACAAAAATTTTCCCAAAAGACTTGTAGAAACATCATTTTCACTTATCATACTGTTTTAGTAATGCAGTAAGGAATTTTTAAAAACAGGATGCTCACAAATTCACTGATCTGTCTACAGATCCAGGGGAAGGTATTGAAATTTTGTTCCAAATGAATTGGGAAAAAATAGACAGAACATCAAAGGTCCCTTGGCTCTGAGATTGTTTTTAAAAATAAGCCAATAAATTGGGAGGCTGACACAGGAGGATCACGCTGAGTTTGAGGGCAGCTTGGGTTACATAGAGACCCTGTCTCAAAAACAAAACAGAACAAAGACCCTAAAGCAACATATTAAAATAGGCACCTTTTTTTTTTTTTTTTTTTTTTGGTGCAGAACCAGGGAAGGCACCATTTTAGATTTGTATCTTTTAAGTGATATTATTTTATACATATGGTAGTGCTTTGTAGGCATTCAATGTTTATTATCTCAGATTATAACCTAAAATGTAGAACTATGATTAAATTAAAAAATGGATTGATACTAGCAAACATATTACAAAGATTGCATCAGTGAGTTTTAGGTAACTAATGCCAAACAATTAATGCAAATTCAAATAGTGTAAGTGCCAAGTTATTACAGCCAATAGCATCATTTATGGAGCTCTTCTCATGTGACAAGCACATGCAAAGAGCTTTATATACATTGCTTCTTTTAATCCATACAAGAGCCCTCTGAAATGTGATCATGTCTACTTCTAAATGATAAAAAGGTGGTTCAGAAAAACTTAACTCACTCAAAAGTAAGTGGCAGATCTAGATCTTTGTCTTTTAACTACAATAATATTCTGGCCCTTCATGTAACAGCTCACCAATACCTATAATCCAATGTGAAACTGCACTGATTTTCAGAATGGAATCTAAAATATTATCTCTTCATATTTTTAGATGTTCTGTCTTATTTATATTTTCCAGAAAAATGAACATATACTGTTTTATCGTAAAAACATCTCCCCCCAGCCCCAGGAACCAAACTCAGGACCCTATACTTCTCAGGCAGGTGCTGTGCCATCAAGCTATATCCCTAGACTAGTAAAAATGTTTTCAGTACTGTCAGTGTCTCTAGTATAATCCCAGGGATAAGAGAGTCTAGAAGAACATATAACTGTACGGGGGCTGGGGAGATAGCTCCATGGCACAAGTGCCTGCCTGGCAAGTGCAAGGTTGTGAGTTCGACAAACCCTGGGCCTGCCAAAAAAAAAAAAAAAAAGAAGAAGAATATATAACTGTGAGATAGGTATGTCCTTCCAGTGAAGAACTGACTAGGGCAGCGGTTCGTGACCCTGGCGGGGGTCGAACAACCAAAACACAGGGGTCACCGAAAGCCATCAGAAAATGTTATTTATTTGGAATTACAGTTTTGAAGTAGCCACCAAAATTACTTTTTGGTTTGGGGTTACCACAACATGAGGAGCTGTATTGCGGGGTTACAGCATTAAAAAGGTTGAGAACCACTGGACTAGGGTATGATGCTTGATGGTACTGGCTGTGAAAAATGGCTAAGTTCTCTCAATCTACTTCAAACAACAGTCCAATTATCTACTTTCCATGCAAATTTTCTTTTCAAAAGTGTGGGGGGGTGTTCTTTTGTGTTTGTTTGGGTTTTCTGTTGTTGGTTCATTGTCTTACTACACAGCTCAGACTCATGGTAATCCTTCTGACTCAGCCTCCCCAGCAATGGTATTATAGGTGTGTGCCACCATGCCCAGTTTTTGTGGCAAGCATAGCACATCCAGATTCAGGGCTGGCACAGCATGTAGTGCCAGGATCGAACTCGGGACCATGTGCTTGCAAGGCAGGATCTTAGACCACCAAGGTATCTCACAGTCCATTTTTGTTCTTTGAGACAGGTTCTCACTATGTACTTTAGGGTTGCCGTGAATTCACTATGTATCACAGGCTGGCCTCAAACTTATGGCAATTCTCTTGCTTCAGTTTCCCAAATGCTGGTATTACAAGCATGCACCACCACACCCAACTTAAGAATGTGCTTTTGAGCAATTAATGTCATCAGTAAGATATTCTCTTTGGCTAAGGGTATATCTCAGTGCTAAAGCACTGGCCTAGATGTGGCCTTGGATTTAATTCCCAGCTACACACACACACACACACACACACACACACACTTACACCTCAAGTAGTGAAACTATCTCAGATTCAGTAATAACAAACCTATCAGAGGCCTGAGGCAGCTTACTGCTTATCATTAAAATAACTTAAAAATTTCCCTGTCATTGATCTAAATGATTATCTAAGCCAGATACAAAATTCCAATGTATCAATTATAGTATAAGGCATGGCATTTATTCTTAGCCTAAAATGGCAATATAAGTCATGCATGGCAGCAGATGCCAGACTCCCAGCAGTCAGGAGACTGAGGCAGGAAGGTCACCATGAGTGAAAGACCAACCTACTACCCTACATAGCAAAACCCTGTCTAAAAAAAAAAAAAAGCAATATAAACACTTAAATCAAAGCTATTTTTTCTAAAAATTAATGACAAGATGTTTGATGTACACTGTTTATAACATGCAGGCCAAGCCTAAAGGGGACCAGACTTGAATTTTCTCACTCTGATAGTATTGTTTTCTCCTTTTCAAAAGAAGTCTAATAATCTGTACTATCTTAGAGAATCTGTTATTTGGTGACTTACGTACTTTTAGAATTTATTTGGCATTCGTTTTATTACAGAAAAGTCTAGAACAGCACTGTATAAAACAATTTTCACCAATGATGGACATTTTCTATTTCTATGCTGTACAATTTGGTAGCCATTAGCCACATGAGACCATAAGCCCTTGAAGTTGACTAGCATGACTAATAGTGAATGTTAAAATTTCATCTATTTATTTTTTGGGCAGGTACTTTGAGACAGGGTCTAACTTTTTAGTTTAAGCTGGGCTTGAACTCTATGCAGTCCAGACTGGCCTCTAACTCACAGAAATCCTCCTGCCTAGATCTCTCAAGTATTGAAATTACAGGTGTGCATCACCAGGCTGGGCTTAAAATTTCATTTAATTTTAAGTTAAATTTAAAATGTTGTCAGGTGTAGTGATGCACACCTGTAATCCCAGCACTTGGGAGGCTGAAGCAGCAGGATAGATGTGAGTTTGAGACCAGCCTGGGCTACAAAAGTGAGCTCAAGGCCAGCCTGAACTGCATAGTGAGACCCTATCTCAAAAAGACTAAATAAATAAATAAATAAATAATAAATAAGTAAATATATAAGTGCCGCATGTACATAATGGCGACCACACTGGACAACAGTAGCCTAGAAGAGTACTCCAGACATTGTTCATACCACTATGCCTTTTATTTAGAACTGAGAAAGCTAAGCCCATAATCCACACCTTACTCTTTAATATCAACTACACTTTGAAATTGTGACACTGTACAAAAGCACAGTGAGTTCACAGTCTCACCTGGAAGTAGTTGCAGTGTGCATAGGAAGAGGCAGTGGGAGGGACACAACTACTTAGAGCGTCCATATGGGTAGGAGAGCAGCACTGCAGCACAGCTGGAACAAATTCAAACAGATGAACCATCAACCAGAATAAATCCCCACTGCACTCAAAATGCTTCACTCTTTCAACATGGAAAGACCCACAAAGAACGAATTCCTTTATGTGTCTAAACAGTTGTATAGTTCAATTAGGCGATACTATTTGTTGAAAATAACATGGTCTTATAAAAACTCTTTTTTAAAATGTATTTGGTTGTCATAGGGTGTCACTACACAGCTCAGACTTGTAGTAATCCTCCTGTTTTCAGCCTCCCCAGCACTAGAATTATACACATGCACCACCATGCCCCATCTCCGTTGCTGGCTCAGCACACCTATGGGTGGGGCCAACAGAGCATGTGGTGCTGGGAATCGAACCCCAGTCCCTGTGCTTGCCTAAGCAGGTGCTTAGTCGACTGAGCTATCTCATTAGCTTGGTATATAATAAAATTTAAAATGGTCATGTCTGCTTTCATGAGTGGTTTCTTTAGCACCTAAACTTTGTTATCTTTTTAACTAAACATTTATTCTTATTGAAATAAGATTGAAATAGCTGTTTCAATTCTTTTGAGTAATTACAGCCATGGGGGGGTGTTTTTTAAGAATAAATAAGTACAAAATATGGTCTCAATATTCCTAACATTGAACAATGCACTTGGAATAAATATATGCAAAAAATATTTTAGTCATTTAGGGCCCGGCGGGATGGCTCGGTGGTCTAAAGCGCCTGCCTGGGAAGGCTTGGGCTGCTTCAGGGACCGCGGTTCAATCCCCGGCACCACATGCTGCGCCAGCCCTGCCCTCTGGACGGGCTGAGCCAGCCATAAAAATGAGTGAATAAACAAACAAAGGTTCTGAAACAAGAAAAAATAAATAAATAAAATAAATTTAAAAAAATATTTTAGTCATTTAGATAAATGGTTAGATTTGTAGATCCTAAAGCCACAGAGCACTCATAATATTAACGGCAGTTAAGCAAGTAATAAATATTACCAGCTGTTGTTTCAAGTAAAGAAATAATTTTTTGTGGTATTTGTGGGAATGAAACTCAAAAGCACATTTTCCAAACTTTCTATTTATAGGTAGGTTAACATGGCTAATTCTATTATATTCACAGATGCAGTTCTTTGTTTGGTTGGTTTTGTTTGGCAAAGTCTTGTTATGAATTCAAGCCAGTCCAGTCTGGCCTTAAACTCACTGGGATCTTCCTGCCTTAGGCTCCCAAGTGCTGTGATTACAGTTGTGTGCCACTATGCCTGGCTACAGATGCAATCAGTTTTAATAGGTTAAGTCTCTCTGAGACTCTCCAGTACAAATGAAAATCAGTTATAAGACCATGCCTTTGGATTAAGCAGGATAACATGAATTGAGCACAGGTACAGTGGTAGATTTACATGTATCAACTGAGCACAATCAGATGAAGTTACTTTACAAAATAAGGGACCTTAAACTCAGAGATATTAACTTCCCAAAGTCATAAAGCTGATAGTGTCAGAACCAGTAAATTAAACTCCAAAAGCACATGCTATTCATATACTGTATTTCCCTTCTTCCTGAATGTAACATTTTGATTCTACTAAAATTTCATGTTCTGAATATCTTTAAGGACATTTTCATTTTTTATAAATCAAGTGTGCTAATACAATTATAATCTCACTCCTTAAACTTTGAAAGCAAATTAGTCTAATATTATAAAAATTAATTGAAATGTTTATTTTTCCATTACTAACTATTGATTTCTAGAAATAAATATTTATAGCCAGGTATAGTGGTACATGCCTGGAATCCCAGAACTCAGGAGACTGAGGCAGGAGGATCACCATGAGTTCAAGGCCAGCCTAGGATACATAAACAAATTCAAGGCTAGCTTAAACTATGTAGTGAGACCCTGTCTCAAAAAATAAAAAAATTAAAGAAAAAAATATTTTTATACATCATATGCAATTTACTTTTTGTTTGTTTTTATAATTTTTTTGTCTTTATTTATTTACTTATTTATTTTTTAGTTCCAGGAATCAAACTCAGGACCTTGAGCCTGCCAGGCGGGCACTTATGCTACCCAGCCAAATGTATACAATTTAAGACATAAAACTTTGAACAAAGAAAAATTTTGAATAACGGAATTTTAGTTCAGATATAAAGATTGAAATTCTCTGAGTGACATGGCTAACAATTTTAGTGATTTTTAAAACTTTGACTTTTATTAGTACATGTTTGCATTATATGATGACTCATGAAGGGGGGTTGGTACATACATATGATACATCTAAATTCTTTTCACCTCCTCTTCTCAGTTTTAGTGAGTTAAAAAAATCATATACAGTAGTACTAACTGTTATATAAAATTCGAACTGTTGCTTTTTTTTTTTTTCCTTGTGGTACCAGGGATCAAACTCAGGACCTTGTACTTGCTAGGCAAGCACTTATTCCACTGGGCTATCCCTCTGGCCCCCAAGTTGTCACTTTCCATACAGATTAGGCAAATAGGTTCCTACACTTGATTCTTTGGAAGTTACTCAAATATACAATTATATGCTCTTTTATTTGAATCTGATTTCCCAAGGGTTTTTGCTTTTTCTGGTCTTTTTGTTTTGTTGTGCTGAGGACTGAACTCAGGACCTTACACATGCTAGGCAAGTGCTATATTATACAACCACATCCCCAGCCTGCTAAGGTATTTGAAAACATGAATACCCTGGGAAATAAACGAAGTTCAAATAACTGAGCACCTAAGTGTGGTGTGCCAAAACTGACAAAAAAAGGAAGAGCACTTTTTTCCGGAACAATAACAAGAAAACCTAGGCCCCTAGAGGTAGTCAGAGCTACAGGTGTCATTCCATCAGAGTAGGCAAGGAAACACAGTGCTTAATCACAAATAAACCGGGGCCAGGGAGATAGCTCTGTGGCACAAGTGCCTGCCTGGCAAGTGCAAGGTCATGAGTTTGAACCCTGGTCCCACAAAAAAATAAATAAATAAATAAGTAAAAATAAACCAATGAAAGGATTATACTTATTTTTCTGATATTTCAATGTGCTGATTCTATTAGGTAGCACATTTTGGTTTTGGTTTTGTTTTATGTATTTTTTTAAGGAAGGGTCTAAGTCTCACTACTAGATTGTACTCATAGTGATCTCCCTGTTTACAATGTATACATTTTGAAACTGTAAGTATCAAAGTAAATTTATTGGAGAAATAAGTTTAAAAAACAAAAAATATGTTACTGTATAGATTACTCTAAGAAAACAGCAAAACAGTGAACGTTCTTTTTTTTTTTTTTTTTTTTTTGTCTTTTTGAGACAGGGTCTCAATATGCAGTTCAGGCTGGCCTTGAGCACACTTTTGTAGCCCAGGCTGGTCTTAAACTCACATTCATCCTCCTGCCTCAGCCTCCCGAGTGCTGGGATTACAGGCGTGCGCCACCACACCCGGCAAGTGAATGTTCTTTAAAGCATCTACTAATACAGGAAAAATAGAAGAGTACCATTATGAAGAAAAAGAGGACTTTGAAAAAAGTCCCAAAAGATTTGTTAGTAGTCATTTCTTTACCAATGCAGTCCTTATAATAAAATAGAACAAAGTAAGATATTGATAAGTTTACTGAATAGGAAAACCTAGATATAGAAATCTAACTATGGCTTAGTATATGACAAACTAACCTACTGTACATTATGAAAGTACTAACATTTAGATACTAAGTTTATCACTATGTCTTAAGATATATTAATCTGCAAAAGAGCTTTTAAACTGGTTGGTAGCACATGCCCATAATACCAGCTGCATGGGAGGGTGAAGCAGGATTGCAGCTTTGAGGTGAGCCTAAGCAATTTAGTGAGCGCTGCCTCTAAAAATTCATTTAAAAAGGGATGGGGATGTAGCTCAGTGGGTGAACACCCTGGCAGCTGATTCTCAATAGTGAAAAAGGAAAACGAAATAAAGATCTTTAAGTATCTTCCTGAAGTCAGTGCTCATTTTATGGCATTAAATTATATGTTTAAAAAAAGTGTAAACAATGAATACAAATCCACTTCAGGAAGAAATGTGAGGTAGTTTTTTGATGGCAGTCATACTGGGGGCTGAAGCTAGGACTTCAGGAAAGAGAATAGAGAATTAAGTGTTTTGTGGTTAAAATTTCAGATAAAGTAGGGGCTGGGGAGATAGCTCCGAGGCACAAGTGCCTGCTGGGCAAGTGCAAGGTCGTGAGTTCGAACCCTGGTCCCACAAAAAAAAAAAAAAAAAATTTCAGATAAAGGAGATGCAAAAAGTTCTAGAGATGCAAAAAGTTCTAGAGATGCAAAAAGTTCTAGAGATGCATAGTCCTGGTGGCAACATATTTACTGGTACAGAAAATACTTAAGTGATAAGTTTTGTGTTATACGTTTTACTACAGTAAAAAGACTTAAGTCTGGCTATACTTTTGCTTTTTTTTTTTTTTTTTTTGTACCAGGGATTGAACTCAGGATCTTATTCCACTGAGCTATCATCTCCCTGGCCTGTTGCTTTGTTTATTCTGCCAACTAAGAAAGTTTGGTGCCAAGCCCTCTTCCATAAGTACAAAATCAGGGCTCTATAGAGAAACAGGCTACCTGAGCACCACAGCATTTGGAAAACTTTGTAACTCCATAAGTCCGTGTGTGTGTGTGTGTGTGTGTGTGTGTGTGTGTGTGTGTGTGAGAGAGAGAGAGAGAGACAGACAGAGACAGAGACAGAGAGAGATAGAGACAGAGACAGAGAGACAGAGACAGAGAGATGTGTGTGTGTACATTATGAGATTTAGAAGCATAAAGGTCAAACTTTTTTTGAGACAGGGATCAGGTTGGCCTTGAACTCACTATAGAGCCCAGGCTGGCCTTGAACTCATGAATTCATGATCTTCCTGCCTCAGCCCTCTAAGTGTTGGGATTATACACCAGCACCCTAGGCATCAAGTCAAACCTCTAGAATTTAAATGTATGTGGCTGCAGTATAACTCAGTGGTAAAGCGTTTGCCTAGTATGTTTAAGACTCTGAGTTTGCAACCCTTTTTGCACAAAAGTTGTTTACAAACAATTTTAATCTGTTAAAATTAAATAAAAATATTGTGTGTACACTGGTATATATTCTTACAAATGACTTCATTTTTAAAGTGTTAATATATAGGCTTACTTAAGAAAGTTTTTAAACATTTTATACTTTATTTATTTGGTACATAGTCTCGCTATGCAGCTCAGACTCATAGTTGGGCTGGGAAGATTGCTCCGTAGAACAAGCGCTGGCCTGGCAAGCACAAGGTCCTAAGTTCAACCTCTGGTACCACAAGAAAAAAAAAAGTTACTCATAGTGAGCCTCCTGTCTCAGCCTTCCCAGCACTGGGATTACAGGTGTATGCCACCAGTTTGGATGACCTGCACAGTGGCACAGCGGCACAGCATGTGGTACCATGGATGGAACTCAGGTTCTTACACTTGCCAGGCAGGCACTTAGACCACCGAGCTATCTCCCAGCCCAACATTTTATACTTTAAATGTAAATATTGTTTCAAATTTTATAAAATTGATATGCACACATTAACTGACTTAGTTCCAGACCCAAACTATTATCACTATTTTGTAGAAAAGAAAATTGAGAGACCCAAATCGCACCCCTGGGAGCTGAGCTTGCGCACCCGCCGCAGGTAAGCTCCCTGCAGCCCTCTGCCCCGCTTCTGCGTTCCCGCGACTAACTTCCTGCTCCAGCCCAGACCCAAATCGCACCCCTGGGAGCTGAGCCCGCGCGCCGGCTGGGTCAGGATACTTGGCCTGCCTTCCCTTTCCCCGCCCCCCCCCTTTTTTTTTGAACCCTTCCAGCCCAAGCTCCAGCACTGAACCCATCAAATAGCCGGTTTGGTAACCGATCTGGTCCACAAGCCTACCAGGACTATTCAATCCCAAAGCTCCACCTCCACCTACAGACCACATCCGCCAGGATTCACAAAAGCTAGCAGCCAGAGCCCCAACACAAGAGTCAGGAACCTCTGTAGAAGAACCGCCTTGGAGTCTCCAGACCAAACGCCCATAGACACAGCATAACACCATCAAAGTGCAGAGGTCGCTTCCATACAAAATGATAACAACAAGGAGTAGGAGGCAATCTCAGGACCCGTGCCCACCCAAACCAAATACAGAAGACACTATCATGGAAGAAAATGAGAATTATACAGATGAAACCTCTGAATTGGTAGCATCTGAGGGAAACACACAAGTGCAGAAACTTATAGAGCAACTGAGATCACACATAACATCTGAAGTAAAAAAAAAGAAATACATGAAGTGGAAAAACGGCTGGAGAAACGTATAGAGGACATCAGAGCAGAAATAATATCTAAAGTTGACAAAGACATGCCTAAATCAATAGCATCCCAAGTAGGGGAACAACTACACAAAAGTAGAAAGGAGAACAGAACAGAAATAATCTCTGTATTAGAGAGAGAAAG
>PVJA010046618.1:0-15028 GCA_004027025.1 Myocastor coypus
AAAAAAAAAAACATAAAGGAGGTAAGGAAAACATACCCATTCACACCTGAGGTGCACATGCAGAACAAAGGTGTCCCTGCCAAGTCTGGAGATGCAGTGCACGTGACGTGTAAGTCACGGCAGGTGTGTGTGTGAGGGGGTGCGGACACGACAGCTGACACAGTGCAAAGTGAACAGCGACAGCTGACAGTCGGCAGGTGCTCTTTGGGGTGACAAATTACTCAGTAATGGATTCTGAACAAAGGATTGCTCAGGCAGCCAGTAGAGGTTGTTTTCAACAAATTCTGCTGCTAGACTACGTGAAAAGGTGTTGAGATGCGCTTAAAAAAAGACCAGCAACACCAGAGAGGTCTGATGCCCTCAAGAAAGATAAAAGTAGGGAAATCAAAAGCAAGGCTTTGGTCCTACACATCAAATAGCAGCTCTTAAATATCATGGGTCCTGGACTCTGCTCCCATCACCCTTTGCAGATACTCCAGTGTGCTCTCCCAAGACTCCTCCTGTTATTGGCTCAGTTTGGTTTGGCTTTTAATTGCATCCTGCTTTTATTTATTTATTTTATTTTTTTTCCTTTTTGAGAAAGGGTTTTCCTTTTTACTCCAGATTGACCTTGAACTCGAAGTGATTCTCCTGCCTTGGCCTCCCAAGGGCCAGGATTACAGGTGTGCACACCACACCCTATCCAACCTGATTTTATACTCTTCCCATTGCTCTTTGTACCTGTGACCCCGGATCCTTCCCTTTCCAATGCCGACCCTCCCTGAAGCCCTGTCAGAATCACCTCACTGTCCCTAAGATTGAGCTCAGTGGTCCTCTCCCTCACCTCTTACTACTACAATTTTATGTTGCCAAAACAAGAGCCCTTATGGCAGGCACTTCAAGGGATGCAGAAATTACAGATCCTGTGTCTGACCACAGGCACTCCCAAGGACCTGGGAAGCCCGCACTGGTACTGCTCACTCAGAGAGGGAGGTCATTCGGGTGGATAACATGGACAGATCCGGAAGAATGGCTCCAGGATGCAGCAGTGGGGAAGGAAGGAATCAAATCAGTCACAGGAACAGCAGAACCTGTTATGTTTACATTAGAAAAACGGGTCCCAAGCCTATCACAAAAAGGTCATTGACATTTCCAGAAGGGACAAGAGGAACTATTTAGCAAAGTATAAACACAGAGGTGTGCTTCCATCTTGGGGGAAGGGGTGTCACCCAGCCATCAATCAAAAGGGGATGCTGGAACAACAGTTTCTCAGTACCTGAGCTTGGACTGGAGGTCTTTGTGGGGATGGGGGATAGGTGGGGTGGGGGCTGAGGAGAAGATGATAGGGCACAAAAGGAAGGCAGAAAAAGTATGAAGTGCTTTCAGTGCCCTGGGCCAAATGAATCTGCTAGAACAGGATGTTTCTCCAGCACAGTACAAAAAGCCTTGCTCTGACCTTGATGTCTGTAGGCTGGATTATGTAGAACCAGAGCCACAGTCTGGGGGCAGGGAGAGCGCTTGACAAGGCAACACACTGCAGCCCAGGAAGAGGGCCTAGTTGCAGGGCCTATGAGTCAGACAATTTCTTTCTGAATCACATGGAGGCCATTGCTGGCAGGGAGAAGCAATTTAGAAACCAGCAGATTCCTGCCAGCAGCTGAAAGCAAATGTCTAGGTGTGTTACCCTTCTCGGAGACACGTTCAGGTCACACTGGCGGCCCATGTGAGTCACTGGCCTGGAATTCGGCAGACCCAACCCTTGGATGTGCACCTCTTGGCCCCAACCCAACTCTCCAAAGAAAGTTAGAGGGTGGCACTGCCCTTCAGCTATCACAACAAATCCCTTCTGTCACTTTTTACTTCTGGACGTGCTGGGGAAATAGAGATAAATGCATTTGCCCAGAAAAGAGCAAGCTTTTCCATTCAAAAGCTATTGCGTTACTAGGGCTCTAAAACCAGTCCTCTTCCTTATTTACTTTCGCTTCTTTTCACTGGCCACCTAACAGCATTTGAAGTTATGGTGAAACACTGGGCTGGTCAAAGCCCAGTTCTCCCTTCCCCTCTCTCTTGGTTCTATTAATCACACAACTATGTCCACAAATATCACACCTTTTGTTTTTCTGTGGTCATCACCCTCAAGCTGGCCTATATTTTGCTTCTACCTCCCTTCATAAAAACATCAAACCTGCTCAGCTGCTCAGATAAGAAAGTTCTGCCAGGTCAACAGTGGAAAAAAACCAGTTCCACCCAGCACCCAAGTTCTTTGATTTGTGCCACATTTGAACTTGGGAGTTCCTCACCTCTAAATATTTGTGCTCCAATTCATACACCCCAGCTTGCATCTTTGCACCTGGGTTTCCATTCCTCACCTCTGAGTGGGGACAGCTGATCACTTCTGCTCTCTCCATTGAGCTCAAACCATTTTTAACAGTCCCGAATACAAAGGCTCTCCTAGTACCTTGCCCCACAGGCCACTTCATTAATTTTAGGAAGCCTCTTCCTTATCTAAATTCTGCTTCAACCCATTTCCTTTGTTAGACAGCAATGATAAACGACTTCCTATCGTGCAGCTCCGGATAGGACCTAACAGCATTACCAGATACTCCTCTCTTTCGGCTCAGCCTCAATCCTTTTACAATTTTCCTCTCCACCCCTTCTTCATCTCCTTTGCCAACCACTTACTTCTTTAGGGGCTTTTCAAGGTCCTCATGGCCCCTTTGGATAAAGAGCTTCAACCAGCAATCAAGGGGAGACTGTCTAGCTCACCTCTGCCCAGCAGAAAATAGGAAAGGTGGGAGAGGCAGAGAGGGAGCAATGGGAACAAACAGGGACAAGGAACATGTGTGCCTCTCCAACCCAGACAGATGGAAAAGTACTGAATTATTGAATAACAGAGGGCATCTTTCCTTCCATGGAGATGAAACTGCTTCTATGGGGAACCACTGCTACCAATGAGCCAGACGGGATAACTGAGGTATATGTCACGTAAAAACTTGTGACAAACGGAGAGCTGTCAAACATAACTCTTGATCCCAGCCTAGAGCTCTGCCCACCTTAAGTCTGACTCCTATTCTCACAGAAAAGCTGGACAGAAGGAGAGACACTATACAGCAGGGTATGCTGGGACATGACTGCAATTCCAGCGACTCGGGAGGCTGAGGCAGGTGGTGTATACTTTATGTTGGAAGCAAGCCTGGGCAACCTGGTGAGACTCAGTCTCAAAGTTTAGAAAAGAGCTGGGTGTGGTGGGGCATGGCTGTCATCCAGTATTCAGGAGACAGAAGCAGAAGGATCACCGTGAGTTTGAGGCCAGTCTGAGCTACAGTGTAGTGTGCTCTTGGTCAGCATAAACTACATAAGGAGTCTTTGTCTCAAAAAAAAACCAAAACAAAGCAAAACAATTCCAGCACTCTGAAGGTGGAGGCAAGAGGATTGGTGGGAGTTCAAGACCAACCTGGGGTACACAGTGAGTTCAAGACTAGGCTGAAATACACAGGGAGATACTCAACTGCCTCCCCCCACCCCACCCCCCACACCAGGAAACCAAGAAAAATATCCAAACAAAAAGAGATACAGTACAGTGCTCTCTGGGTTCAATCCCACAGTACTTTGGCTGGAGGGAGGGGGAGGACAGCGAAAGAAGGTAAATAACGATCATGAAGACCTAAAAGATTACAGGAAGACCCAAACAGCTAAGTCATGGAAGTTTGTCATATTCTGCTAAGCAAATTTATTGTCAAAATTAGTGTCTATCAGCTGGGCGTGGTGGTGCACGCCTGTCATCCCAGCACCTGGGAGGCTGAGGCAGGAGGATCGGTGCAAGTTTGAGACCAGCCTGGGCTACAAAAGTGAGTTCAAGACCAGCCTAAACCTGCATAGTGAGACCCTGTCTCAAAAAGACAAAAAAAAAAAAAAAAAAAAAAAAAAAAAAAAAAAAAAAAAAAAAAGTTAGTGCCTATCCCTGATGTTAGTGAGACCTCAGGTTTTGATGTCCATTTTCTTTCTCAACAGCAGATTTAGCAATAAGACCATTCAGGTAAATAGGAACAAGAAAGAACATTCAAGCCATTACTCTGAAGACACATGCTTTTCAATGCCTTGTTCCCTTCCCCTCCCACCTTTCTCTCTTTCCATGTTGCTGGCACATGAATCCAGGGCTTTTCTATTGCATTACAACCCCAGCCTTTTTTTAGACAGTGTCTTACTAAGTTGCTCAGGCTGGGCTCAAAGCTGCAATCCTCCTGCCTCAGCCTCCCAGAGTGGTAGGACTATAGATGTGTGTGCCAACACATTGGTGGTTAGTGGCAACTTTTGCCTCATTTTAGGCATCAAATGAGAGGTCAGAATTGTAACTATACATATAAACATATGCATATGTTAGGGAAATTAAAAGGCTCTAAATCCAGGTTAAGAAAATCAGGTATTGGAAGAACACCAAATTAGTAAAACTAGGTCGAATTTGGGACGTGTAACTGTGGCAGCACATATGTAAATTTAGCAACAGCAGAAACTAGCAGCCTCTTAGGCCTGTACACCAACGCTAGAAGACTGTGCTCTAGCTAAAAAAAATATTTCTCATTAAAGAAGGGAGAGGGGGCCGGAAGTGCCGCTCCCTAGTGGGGGCTGTTCATGGCGGTTCCGGGGTCCTCCACAGTTTTCCAGGTTGAGATCCTAAATCCGTCTGAAGCTGGGACAGCAGAGCTTGAGGTTCTTGCTGGTGTGAAATGACTGAGTATAAACTGGTGGTGGTTGGAGCAGGTGGTGTTGGGAAAAGTGCACTGACAATCCAGCTAACCCAGAACCACTTTGTCGATGAATATGATCCCACCGTAGAGGATTCTTACCGAAAACAGGTGGTGATAGATGGTGAAACTTGTCTATTGGACATTCTGGATACAGCTGGACAAGAAGAGTACAGTGCCGTGAGAGATCAGTACATGAGGACAGGCGAAGGCTTTCTCTGTGTGTTTGCCATCAATAATAGCAAATCATTTGCAGATATTAATCTCTACAGGGAGCAGATTAAACGAGTAAAAGACTCAGATGACGTACCTATGGTGCTGGTGGGAAACAAGTGTGATTTGCCAACAAGGACTGTTGACACAAAACAAGCCCATGAACTGGTCAAGAGTTATGGGATTCCATTCATTGAAACCTCAGCCAAGACCAGACAGGGTGTCGAAGATGCATTTTACACACTTGTAAGAGAAATATGCCAGCACAGAATGAAAAAGCTCAACAGCAGTGATGATGGGACTCAAGGTTGTATGGGGCTGCCATGTACAGTTATGTAACAAGATATTTACAAAGTTCTGTCATCAGAAAAGAGCCACTTTCAAGCTGCACTGATACGCTGGTCCTGACTTCCCTGGAGGAGAACTGTCCCTGTTGCTCCCTTCATCTCAGAGAGGATCCTGCTGTTTCCCTGCCTCTCAGTATATGAGCACAGTCTCTATTTAGGGACTCAGAATAACTACCTCCTCACTTGGTTGTCTGACCAGAGAAATGCACCTCTTGCTAATTCCCTCGTAGTTCTCTGCCCTGGGCTGTCCCCAACAAAAACAAGCACCTGTGCCACCCAGGTTTTTCATCCAAAAAAGCAACTCATGCTCTGAAACAGATCCTAACTGTAGATTGAAAGTCTGTTGAAAAGTTTCTCGGGTTCTAAAGCAGCAAGTGCTGTTGACTGTTACTTTCCTTTTTATTTTTGAACTTGGGGCCCATGTTAGATTTTGGAGAAATGTCATAAAATATTGTTTTGCCAAAAATAAAAAAAAATAAAAAAAAAAAAGAAGGGAGAAAGATGCGTTCACGCACACAGGATGAAGACATAATCGTACCCACCCACCAATATCAGAATGCACATTTTTCTTCAGCTCTTAGGAGGCTCCACTTCGGCTGTAATAGTCAATTTTGCTACATCAGCCAATCCAGCGAGCTGGGAACCCTGACGGCGCAGCACACTGCCCCAGCAGCTTCCCTCCCGAGACACACACGCATTCGGAACAGAATGGAGTCATCAGAAAACTGGCCTTTAAAAGAAATCAACCCTGCTGTTGCCTTTCTCCAGTGAGGGTACTCAGGATGGCATTTTTAAAACTTCCCTCATTATGCTCCTAATTTTTTAAGATACTGGGGATTGAATTCAAGACTTTCACAATGAACTACATCACCAGCCCATGTAAGTATGTATGTATTTGAGACAGGGTTTCCCTGTGTAGCCCAGACTGGCCTTGAGTTCACTATATAGCCTGAGCTGCCTCAAACTTGCAGTGGTCCTTCTGCCTCAGTCTCTTGAGTACTGGGATACCAGCCCTTTACAATTTTTTTTTCTTTCTTTTTAAAAATTTTGACAAAGCTCAGCCGGGGATATAGTTCAGGGGCATAAGGGATTGCCTGGCAAGGTGCAAGCTCCCAAATTCAATCCCTGCTACCCAAAACAAAACAAAACAAAACAAAAAAAAAAATTTTTTTTTTAGAATTTTTTATTTATTATTTTTATTCTTGTTTCAGAACCTTTGTTTATTGACTCATTTTTATGGCCAGCTCAGCCCTCCCGGAGGGCAGGGCTGGTGCAACATGTGGTGCCAGGGATCGAACTGCAGTCCCTGAAGCCACCCAAGCTTCCCCAAACAGGCGCTTTAGACCACTGAGCCATCCCGCCGGGCCCCAAACAAATTTTGATAAAGGGTCTAAGGCACTAAGTTGCCTAGGCTGGCCTCAAGTTTGTGATCTTCCTGCCTCAGCCTTACAGAGCACTATCCATGTGCCCCTCTACACCCTGATATTATGCTTATTTTCTTTTCCGTTTTTTTTTTTTTTTGTGTATTTTAGGGAAGGGTCTAGAGTGTTCAGTCTCACGAGATCAGACTGGTAGTGATCCACCTGTTTACAGTCGGATCCACCTGTTTACAGCCACCACACCCAGTCTCATTTGAGGTCTCAGCCCACCCTGTGGGTGGGGCTGGTACAGCCCCCATCTGCTTGCTGGCGCTTTAATCCACTGAGCTATTTGGCCAGCCCTATTACACTCATTTTAACAGAGTATTTCCTCTCTTTGCATCACACCTTAGGATAGGCTCCCACTGCTTGCTAGCCCACACTGAGCCTTTATCTTGGAGCACTGAGCACTATCCACAATCATATAAAGGACTTCGGCTCAGCCCAAGGCCTCTATCAGGGAGGATGGTGGGGGCTTTGTCATTTCAATTGCTTAAATAGTGTCTCAGGTTTTTAGGGAACTCAATGTTTGTCGACTCACTGAATGAACAGAAGTACAGGCTGTTGGCCTACCACAATTTTAACTTCCTACCACCACAAAATCCTAATCCACAAGCCACTGGCGGGTGCACTTCACATGCTAACTGCTCCACACCAAAGGAAGCCACGGCTCTCCCACTGTTGGCTGCATTGTGTAATGCTCCTCATTTCACCCAGCTGACAAGAATCACTCCCTGCCTCCACTAGTTGTGGGTCCACCTGGCCACTCTAAACCCCTCCAGCGCTAAGAAGGAAAATATACCTTAAGACCTCTTTTGGCGGGGAGGATGGGACCAGGGTTCAAATTCACGACCTTGTACTTGCCAGGCAGGCACTTGTGCCACGGAGCTATCTCTCCAGCCCCTTTCAAAAGGTTTTATTATACGCTTTGCTGTAGGCTACACTAATTAGGCCTCCAATTAGGAAGTGGAAGCTCTTCCAGAACCAGAGAAGTCACAGCCAGGAAAACTCTAGCTTTGTTGGAGAGCTTTTCCCAGTATGTTTCTCCTAATCTCAATATGCATTTATATATATATATATATATATATATATATATATATATATATATATATATATATATATATATATATATATTTTTTTTTTTTTTTTTTGACTGGAGAAACCTCCACCACCCTTTTAAAATTTGAGTCAGGTTCTTTTTTTTTTGTAAGTGTTTTTATGGTCAGATGACACAGTCTATTTTTTAAATCTTTTATTTATTTATGTGACACAGGGTCTCACTATACAGTTCAGACTCACAGTGATCCTACTGCCTCAGCTTTCCCAGTATGCAATTATAGTTATGTGCCGCCATGCCTGGTTTCAGGGGCTGGCATGGCACACATGGGTTCTGGGGATTGAACCCAGGTGCTTGCACTTGCCAGGAAGGAAACCTGAGACAGGTTCTTACTGAATTGCTAAGCTGCCCAGGTTGGGCTTGAACTTTTGGTCCTCCTGCCTCAGCCTCCCAGAATGCAGAGATTTCCTGTGTGACAGGCCTCACTTTTGGGCTAGCCTTCTGCTCCTTCACTCTGTTCTTACTTTGGCTTACAAAGGGTTGGCCTTGTATCTCATTTCCTAAGCACCAAAATGTATTCCTTAGAGTCTATTTATCACCTTGACAGTCATGCTCTCAGTGATTCTTCTAATGCTTTGCTAAACTGTTAGGCAAAAATACCCTTATTAGAATTTCCTGAAATTACAAAAGAGCCGAGAGTCTTCTTGGTTGAATGGGAACACGAGTTCCTAAGGAGCTAAGTCCCACTCAGGGAGCCAGTGCATACCCCAGAGAGAGCTAGTCCTCTTGAGCCACCACCCTGTTAAACTACTAATCCCTGAGCTGTAGCCACCAGATCACAGATGTTTCTAACTGCTGAGATGACAATGGGGAGACTGACCTTGGTGGAGGGATTATGGTTCTACAAATTGTCCCACATGATATTTAAGTTCTCAACCCTTCCCCCTCCCAGAAAAAAAAAAAATCAGATGTTTAATGTGGCCCAGATCCCTTGTCTTTCCTCTGCCTGATTGGAGATATTCATTATAGAAATGTTATTTGTAGGATACTTTAAACCAGGATCTAGAAAACAATGAGAATGATGTCAGCACTTCCTATTTCTTCAGAGTTTTATCTTTCAGGCGGTCACGGCTAACTCTGGCAATGAATTAGCAACATTTCCTGACTTTTTCGTCGTAGGATCAGTGTTGCTAGCTAGACCATCAGTGTTATCTCTCTGCTTCCCTTTACTTCTCCCTGGACACCAGAGTAAGAGCTTCCTCTTCCTAAAAGCATTTTCAGGAATCTGTTATTTCCCTTTTACTCTACACTGTAAATACTCCTAAACCTTGTTCCTTCTGTCCAGAGTACTTGTGGTAGTCTTAAATTCCATCTCATCTCATCTCATGACCCCAAGCTTTCCCTTTCTGGGTTCTAAATCATTGTTCCAAAAGCTACCTCAACGTCAGCTTCATTCTCACAACATACAAGTGAGGTTGATCAGAACATAAATTTGACAGAAGAGATAAAAACAGAGTAGAAAAATAGTTCCAAGCTGTGTCTAAGGAGACCTGGATCTTTATTTCTGGTCTGCCGTGATCATAACTAATATCAAGCAATGCTGAAAACGGCAAATCCCATATGGCACTGGATAAGTTACTACACCTCTCTTTGCTTCTGTTCTCCCATCTGTCATAAAAGAACAACACTGCTTGTTTATTGGTTCCCAAAGCTTTAAGAGCAACGAAAGCTTTCCTTGCTTTAAAAAAAAAAAAAAGTGTATTAAGACACTACCAAAAGCCAGGTAAAATATATTAGCACACATAAAAACCAGTGACCTAGGACCAGTATCTGATGTTAATCATGCCACTAATCATAATTCCTCAAGGAGGGTGGTGTTACTATATAACTAGAAATCTGGGCTAGAACTGTGGCTCTAAAGTAGCCTAGCATTTTGTGTCAGTAGCAAAGGCAGCATTGAAGTTTATACAGAGCCCCCTTCTCTCAATTTAGAAAGCTTATCAGATGCTACCAGATCTATGGTAGTCATGGCAACAAGGAGCTTAAAGGTACAAACGAATACACTTAAGAAGGGCTTCAGATCCCCACACCTTCGGAAAAGTTTCACTGTTCACCAGGGTAACCCATTGGCTCTCATCTCCCTTAAATTTCATAAGCAGCCTGTCCTGAGGCTAGCATTCCAAAGTCCTGCAAAACAAGGATCTGCACCTGAACCCTGGGTGCACACCACTATCTCTAGCTGTTAACCTGGATTAACTCACCTGTTTTCAGTTGGCTTCTGCAGTTCACACTCCAGGAAGGACAGAAGACAAAAAGATCTTCCTCCTTTCTGAACCCAGCTTTCCCTACCTCTTTCCTTTTCGCTTTCCACCTATATCAAGCTCCCTTCAAAGGTGCATGTCATTTTCGGGCCCTTTAAGTCCCTACGCCCTTCGCCCCCCCCTTCCCCCTCCACCCAAGTTGCCTTCAATTTCCACACTTTCTCCCTCCCACCTGCAGTTCCCCTCGCTTCCTTCGGGGAGTTTTTCCCAGGCTCTCCCGGCGTCCTTCCTCAGCTCCTACCTTTCGCTCCGCAACGCGACTCCAGCCTGGTCTCGCTCCTGCGCCTCCCCTCCCCACCGCCCCTCTGCGGCAAGTGACTCGCTGGGTGACCCGCTCTCGTTCCGCATCTGGCTCGATCCCGGCCTCCTCGATCGCCCCAGCCCCTGCGATCCCCCACGCCCGCTCTTCACCTTTCTTTCCCGGTCTTATCCCCTCCAACCTCCCTCAGGGCCGATCCACTCACAGAAGGCCGGAGCAGGTGGTGCAGACGAAGCTGCCCACGGTGATATCCACGTAGGTGACCCCGCGCTGGGCGCACTCGAAGCAGTGGCGGTTCCCGGCCTGGCTGCAGCCGCCCAGCTCCCGTACCCGGCGGCACCACACCTCTGAGGCTGCCTCCGCCTCCGCTTTTCCCCCGCCGACCCCGCCACCAGGGCCTGGACCCTTTTTGGCCGCCATCACCATCGTTGCCCACACTCTCCAACCTCCTCGCGGTTATGAACCGCAACCGCTTCCTTCAACCACTGCCGCCTTCCCGCCTCCGCCGCCTTCGCACGCCGCGTAGCCCTGACAGAAAAGCTCGGAAGCCGGCGGCGTCCGCTCTAGACTCAGCCGCCCCTGCCTCGCCTGTCCTGGATGCCGATTGGCTAGCTTTCTCCCACCTCTTCGCTTTTATTGGTCTAACCCGGGACCGCCTCCGGTAACCAGAGCTGCCAAGGCCACGCTCCACTACCTTCGGGCCTCAGGGCTGTCCCATTGGCTTAAAGAGACCCGGGCTGTGCGTGCCCTCTCTCTGTCCCCGCCCCCTCTCGCCACTGTTTCCGCTGAGGCCCGCCTCCCAGTTTCGATTGGCGACTTCTGGGCACTCGAGCTCCTATTTTCAGTCTGATTGGCTATCGAGGTTGCAAAGTTCGAGCGCGAGACAGAGGCGGGGTCCCGCGCGTGAGCAACTGCAGTCCTCCAAGAATGAAAATAGTTCCCGCCAAATTTCAAAGCCTTGCTCTAGGCTGCGCAGTGACACACACAGCGGAAAAGTAATCATTCGAAGGACTGAAAGTGAGAAGGGAAAGGAAGGGTTTTTGTTTTTAATGCCATTTTATTTTTTTCCTATCCCAAGTCATAGATGGAATCTTCATCTTACAGTCAGGATAAACACCTTGCAGTGAACCACACAGCTGGGTGCATGTCTCATATCTTGACTTCAGACAACCCTGCTTTTAATCACGACCTTTGGTGGAATTACTCATTTGACAAACACTTGAGTGCTAGATTTTGGGCACATTTTAGACACTGGGAATACAATAACAGTGAACCAACCAAAACAAACTGTCCTCGTGGTGCTTCCTTACTGGAGGTAGAAGCAGAAACAAGACAATGAAAAATTCATCAGTTAGTAATAAATTCTTCATGTAGAATTAAAGTAAGGTCTTGGAAAAACCAGAATGAATGACTTGATATCTTAGAGTGGCTCAATCAGGGAACCCATCTCAAACACTTGACCTTTAAACTGAGATCTAGATAACAAAAGGAGTCACTCAGGAGGAGATGTGTCCGGGAGCAGCATAGACAGTTGGAAAAACCTCAGGATACCCTAAAGCAAGAAGCTTCCTGTATTGAAGTACCACAAAAGAAAGCCAGTACGATGGAAGATGGTGAGTGGAAAGGATTTTCTTGGAGTAGGACCAAGTCATGTTGAACCATCCAGACTCTAATAAGTAGTTTGGATTTTCTAAGTGTGAGGGAAAGCTATGTAGTTAAAACCTAGTTTCTCAGGATGGGGGGAAACCTCAAACTGTTTGCAAGACCCAGGCCTGATCAGTTGCATGCCTCTGCAATGTATCCTACCCACTCCCAGCTTTACCCTATGTTCTAGTGTTGCTGCAACCATCAGGCTGGAGAAGCCTAGCTAGTTTTAAGGACATGTCAGGAAACTGCACACAACCCCACTGGTTCTTGTTTCATTGGCCAGAGCTTTGTGATATGACCATACCTGAGTTCAAAGACTATGGAAAATTTATTTTTTATTCTAGCCTTCTGTGTGCTTGCCTAAAGTCCAGAGATTTTATTTAAAAGGAGAGAAAGGATATAAGGATAAAAAACATAGTCACTGCCACAGATATTATTAGAAAAGTTGTAGTAGGGGTAAAACTTGCTATGATTTTCCATTTTTTTAAAATTTATTTTATTATTACTTATTTATTTATTTTTCTTGTTTCAGAACCTTTGTTTGTTTATTCACTCATTTTTATGGCCGGCTCAGCCCACCCCGAGAGCAGGGCTGTCGCAGCATGTGGTGCCGGGGATCGAACCGTGGTCCCTGAAGCCTCCCAAGCTTTCCCAAGCAGGCGCTTTAGACCACTGAGCATCCCACCGAGCCCCTGATTTTCCATTTAAATAAAGATCATTCTGTCCCCTGTAGGAAAAATGGTCATGGGTAAGATTGGAAGTAGGGATTATGGCAAAACTGGAAGAAGTGATGTCCAGGTAAATGGTGGATGATTGTGGTATTGACAAAAGGGGTAGAAGGAACTTGGAAGTGGATTGATTCAGAGAATGTTTGGAGGTAAAATCCCCAGGACTTAGTGGATTAGATGTGAGAGGTGATAAATAGAGGAACTGACGGGTATTTCATGATGATAGAAGTATTCTACCTCTGATTTCCAATATGGTAGCTACTAGCAACAGTTAAGGACTTGATATGTGGCCAGAAAAGCTAAAAGGTCAAAATAATAATAGTAATATTAATACTATTACTATTAACAGTAGTAATAGTATTAGTAATAATAATAATTGTTATTATTATGAGAATTGAACCTAGGACCACACATATTAGGCAAATGCCCTATCTCTGAGCTATGTCTCCAGCCCTATTTAATTAAAATATCTGTTTAGCTAGCCCCATATCATTAGTGGCTACCATATTGAAGAGGGGAATTCTGGATTCTTACTTTGAGCAGTTGAGAGGCTCATGGTGCTGTTTTTGGAAGAAGTTAGCCTGGAGGAAGAGCACTGTAGGGGTTGCTGAAAGTCAGGAGTCAAGATTGCTTGGGTGTATTAGTTTGAGATCCTTGCGAGGCCTCTAAAGGGTTGATCAAGTAGGCAGGTAGATGTATAGTCCGGTTTTCCAGATGAAACTAGAACTGGAAATATAGGTTTGAAAGTCATCAACATATAGGAATTATGTAGTCCTGGAGGGTGTTCGGGTACAGAGCAGGTAGACAGAGCATAAAGGGAGTCCAGAAGGGAGCCCTGGGTGTCCCCATGTGTAGTCAGTTCCACTTCTTCAATTATCACAGCCACAAATGTGCTTCAGTGTCCTTAAAAGTAGACAACATGAGTCATATTCAGATACACAGAAGAGACATCTCAGCCCACTTTCGACATTCTCTCTGAATTTTTTCAAAGTTCAGTTTCCAAGTATTCCCATTCATCTTCTAGTTTCTCATTAACCAAGGGTCATTTCTTCCCGTCTTGAAACCTTAAACAACTTGGTAAATTGAGCTACAACCCACAGTGAGTGAAAAATAAATTAGAATATTCACTAGATTCTGAGAATTTTCTGTTACTTTTGGCACTGGATGTGTTCTGTGAAGGCAACTAAGGAGATCCTCCTCCTCCTCCCGTGTCTACTCCACCAGGCCATATCAGGGAGTAACAACCCCGCTTCCTCTTCATAATCAAGGGGCGCACAGCCAGCATGGCGGCATGGTCTTCTGCCTTACCCCAGTGGCAGGAGTCCCGGATGAGGAGTCCCTGGGGCAGTGAGATCTACAGAGCCTAAGGAACACAGAGAATGGAAAGCAAATATTTTTAAAGAGAACAGGAACTGAGAAAGCTGCTGTCCTCCACCCTGGGTTGCTTCCTGGACCTCCATCCTGGCTGAGGAATTGGCTTTTCATTTTAGTCTCTGTTTGGATCATGTATCGCTATCAGCAAGAAAGCATCCTGGCCTTGCAGGTGTGGCCTCCCGGCCACTGCTAGATCAGTTTTCATGAGATCCTTTCATTGTTCTATAAGACCAGCTGCTTCTGGTGGGTAGGAAACATGATAATGTCTGTGGCTGGCTAACTGTCTTCTTTATTTCACTGAGAAGGGAGTTTCTTGTTTGGAGATAATTTTGTCCGGACCACCCTGTGTTATGTGAAGATGATAATTTCAGGGATGATGAAGTAGTCCACCTAGAGGGAAGGAAACTCCAAAAGGAATGTTTCTTCCAATGTATGTAAATTACTTCTTGCTCTATGACAGAAGGGACCTGATAGCCAGGAGTGGTGGCACACGCCTGTAATCCCAGCACTTGGGAGGCTGAGGCAGGAGGATCAGTATGAGTTTGAGACCAGCCTGGGCTATAAATATGAGTTCAAGACCAGCCTGAACTGCATAGTGAGATCCAAAAAAACGAAGGGACCTGATAGAGTTGACCTGTCCCTGGATCTCTCATATGCTTCCTTCCTTCCTTCCTTCCTTCCTTGCTTGCTTCCTTGCTTGCTTGCTTCCTTCCTTCCTTGCTTTCTTCCTTCCTTGCTTTCTTCCTTCCTTCCTTGCTTCCTTGCTTTCTTCCTTCCTTGCTTTCTTCCTTCCTTCCTTGCTTTCTTCCTTCCTTCCTTCCTTGCTTTCTTCCTTCCTTCCTTCCTTCCTTGCTTTCTTCCTTCCTTGCTTTCTTCCTTCCTTCCTTGCTTCCTTCCTTCCTTCCTTGCTTTCTTCCTTCCTTCCTTGCTTCCTTCCTTCCTT
>PVJA010046619.1:0-15036 GCA_004027025.1 Myocastor coypus
TTTTGCTAATGAGGAAAAAAAAAAAAAAAAAAACAAAAAAAAAAAAAACCAAACCAAAAAACCAAAAACCATTGATGTTGTAATTTAAGCTAAAAAGCAGAACATTGTCTATTTTCTATAGTGTTTTTTTTCTGGAGAGTCCCCTGATTAAGGAACAGACTTTTCTTCCACCCTGAAAATTGCTCTCCAGGAATGCTGTGCTACCTCTGTTTCCAGAGTACAAATGAGGTTGTTTCTTGCACCTTGCATAAAAAATAAACAAAGCAAAACAAAAACTATTAGTACTACCAATGCTATGTGGTTCTGTTTTAAAGTTACTCACATGTCATGTTCAGTCCCAAAGTAGAACAGCCCCTCTCGGATTTTACTTAGTCTTTTGGTTTCCATAGTGATTCCATTATCTACTTGAACTCCAGTGAAAAGTTCAACCTAACTCCTTCAGCTGCCCATGCATGAAAACTTTCTGACTTTCTCTATGTTGACTTTTGGGGGAAGAAAGCTATTTCCTTTGCAACCCAGTTGACCAAATTATAGTTCAGTTAAGGGCAAAAGTGCATTAAACTCACAACTGCTTCCTTTCCTTGGTGAGGATTGTATACAGATCCCAGATATATAATTTTTACCTCTGTGGTGTCCCTCCCACTCCATTTTGAGTCCTGTCATTTAACTTCAGGTGGACACTGTTCAGAGCAGTCTAGTCATGATTACCAAATGTGAGATCCAACTTTTAAGTTTTTGTTTACTTGAGCATGTTATGCAAACTAAACCTTAGTAAAGAAAAAAAATTAGGGGCTGGGGAGATAGCTCCGAGGCACAAGTGCCTGCTGGGCAAGTGCAAGGTCGTGAGTTTGAACCCTGGTCCCACAAAAAAAAAAAAAAAAAAAAAAAAAAAAAAAAAAAAAAAAAGAAAAAAAATCAGATGGTAGTACATATTGTACAGAGGTTAGAGGCTGATATGACACAGAATGGTGCTTTACATTGTGAGCCTGGACTTGGTTATGCTGTCTTTGGGGAAGTGGAAATAAAATGCCTGAAAAGGGAGCGAGTCTAAAGCAGGAAGTGTGGAGGAAGGAGGTGGGCGCAAACCAGGGGGAGTACAAAACAGGTGAGCCTGTTTGGTGGATGGGGAAAGAAAACCCAGGCGGCAATGAGAATCCAGAATGCTCTGTAGCTATGCTCTCTGCGAAAACTTACTTGTTCTTTTC
This sequence comes from Myocastor coypus, assembly GCA_004027025.1. Taxonomy (NCBI): domain Eukaryota; kingdom Metazoa; phylum Chordata; class Mammalia; order Rodentia; family Myocastoridae; genus Myocastor; species Myocastor coypus. The sequence continues at coordinate 1,206 of PVJA010046619.1, forward strand.
TTCTTTTAAAGCATGAAGGCTTTTCTCAGTTGCAATCAGCCCTTGGCTGTGTTGTGCTAAGGATAAGTAGAGCTACTAATTATGAGCTAAGTACAACATGTTCATAAATAAACTTACATGGTTTCCATCATCTAGTCCTGAGGTAGGTCATTATCTTTTTTTTTTTTTTTTTTTTTTATGGGACCAGGATTCAAAGTCATGACTTTGCACTTGCCACACAGGCACTTGTGTCACAGAGCTATCTCCCTGGCTCCAGGTCATTATCTTTATATTCTTCTTTATAAATGAGAAAATGGAAGATTCAGAGAGCCTTTTGTAACTTCAAAAAGATTGAAAAATCTACATGATAGATCAGACCCCAGGACTATGCCCTTGACTACACTACCCCCAAATTAGGTCACTTTTGATAGTCTTCATTGTTAGAACTGTTCATGCCACTCATTTCATCTTGTTTCTCATTAACTTAGCTATCTCTGTCACAGAACACTAGTTTCATTTGCTAACCAAATAGATAAGAAATTCTTTCAATGGACACACTCTTAATAATGAAAGGTACGTGTGTACAGTAAATAGGTGTGGGCTTTCAAGCTGATTGGGTCAGTATGGAATTCACATTCTGAACACTTCTGTGATCTTGAACATAATCTAAGTTTCACCTTACTCATCTGGAAAAGAATACTGCTCTTGATAGCTGAGAATCAAAAAGCAAAGAAAAGGAGGGAGTCAGAGACAGAGACAGAGATAGAGACAGCTCATTTCACAGGTAGTCAAACTCCTAGAGAGTATCTTGGTGGAACACATGCTCTATCTTATCCAGGTTCCCTGACTCTTGTATCTAATGATGCACATTCGCTGAACTACTACTAAAAGCCCTGCTGGATACAATTCTTCCAGCTGCCGTAACTAAATATTGAACAGTGCTTGGATTGTCAATAACGGAAATTCACTTCTCAAAGGTTTGGAGGCTAGAGGTCTCTAGGCCTTCAATGTTGGGCTGATGGTGCAGGACTGTCAGGTGATATGAGGGCGCTCTTCCAGGCTGCTGCATCCTCCTTATATATCCTCATAGGGTGAAGAGACCTAGAACGTCCCTGGAGCCCCCTTTTCTTTCTTTCTTTCTTTTTTTTTTTTTAAGAATGCTTTATTTTATTTTATTTTTTATTTTTCTTGTTTCAGAAGCTTTGTTTGTTTATTCACTCATTTTTATGGCCGGCTCAGACTGCCCCAAGGGCAGGGCTGGCGCAGCATGTGGTGCCGGGGATGGAACTGCAGTCCCTGAAGCCGCTCAAGCTTTCCCAAGCACGTGCTTTAGACCACTGAGCCATCCAGCCGGGCCCTGGGGCCCCTTTTCTAAGGGCATTAATTCCACTCACAATAGTTTTATCCTCATTAACTATCTTTTCTTAACACCATCATATTAGCGATTAAGATGTGAGAACAAGAATTTTCTGAGAGGTGGGTGGGACATGAAACTGTCCATAGTAATAATAAGAATGTGCATGAAGGGGGGTGCAGTTAAGAGTCCTTGTCTAGCATGTACGAAGCATGGAATTCAATCCACAGCATGGAAATCACAACATTCATCACCCTGCATAAGAGACAATTTTCATCGTTCTAGATCTGCAGAAGGATACAGTATCTTTTTTAGGTTTGTGATGATCAACTATATAATAACTATGTAAAAATGTTTTGGGAGATATGAAATATTTTATAATTATTAGTTTCATGAAATTTTATAAATAAAATGTAGATAAGCAGAATTATGTATGTATATGTAATTTGAACAGAAGTGATTGTAAAGGTATGATTCAAAATAAACATGAGACATTCAAAGCAGATGACATTAACGTAACTGTACTTTGAAAATCCAAATAAAATAGAATACTGTATTACCTGCATTTTACAAGATTTACAGGCAGGATGGCTCAGTAGTCTAAAGCGCCTGCTTAGGAAAGCTTGGGCAGCTGCAGGGACTGCGGTTCGATCCCTGGCACCACATGCTGCACCAGCCCTGCCCTCAGGGCAGGCTGAGCTGGCCATAAAAATACATAAACAAACAAAAGTTCTGAAACAAGAAAAAAAAAATGCAATAAAAAAAATTAAAAAAAAGATTTACAAAATTTGCCACGTAAGAAATTAAAAATAACACTGAGAACTAAACTTACTTTTTTTTTTTCTATTTTAGGGAAGGACTTATAGGGTGTTCAGGGTCTCACTACTAGATTGGACTCATAGTGATCTGCCTGTTTACAGTCTCCTAAGAGCTGGGGTTATAGGCACTTGCCACCACACCCAGTCTCAATTGCAGTCTTTGAGTGCTCTGGGGAGTGAACTCCCAATCCCTGCACCTATGTGCAGGGACCTTAATCTGCCGAGCTATTTGGCCGGTCTGATCTTACTAATTTTGGATAAAAATTGTAAATAGTATGCTTGAGTCCCTAACAACTAAAAGTAACTTATCAGTCTTCTCTGCCACATGAAGTGTATGAACACCACAAGACCTATTCTCCTGACCTAAGGTTAAACATTACTGTAAGAGTTTACCTATTTAAACTGATTTCAGATAATGATTACTTCTTGACATTACGCTGTCACTGACAACAAACAAGCATGAGGTCAACAGGGAAACACACTTTACATTTCTCTAGAAAATGTTTGCTAAGAAACTCCCATTTTCATTTTAAGTAGTATTAATCTTTAACATTGTAGACATTATGGAAGGTAATCCTGATTTTGTAGAATTTACAGTATCCTTTAAGTTCCAGGAGGAATATAAGCCAAATATTTATAAAACTCTTTATTAAAATATATATTCAAAATACACTGGTCTTTTCCACAAGTTAATACCAATTAATACCACTGGAATATAACAAAAACACAGAAAAATGCATTTCAAATATATGTGATTAATATTATTTAAAGAAAATAGATTAGATTTTGACAAAAATGATCTTTACAGTAATGAGATAGTTCTAAGGCAGAGCTACTAAATTTTCTCCTAATAAAAAAACTAGCTTTCATGTAATTTCTCGATTAGAAAACACCAGTATCTGGCCATATACAGCAGCAGCCTCTGCTGGAGAAAGAGAAATATGCTGTATTCCAAAGCATTTGCTCAAATTTGTCTTGACCTGGAAGTACATGATGTTGATTTGTTTTCTTTCCTACTTAGCCAACAGAGTAAATTAAAATAATTATTTTTAAGGCCTTAAAGATGCACGGGCCTTGTCAAGTACATCCTTCCTGATTTTTGGGTATGCTGGATGTGCTTCAAGAACCTGAAAAGACAAAACAAAACCAAACAAAACAGAACTTTTAATTAGTGAGAAACAAAGTGCTCCAACTTAATATAAATAGTTCATAGTTGAGAATTCATTGTACTATTACAATACATTTTTCAAAGAAGACATTAGAGAGCCAGCGAGATGGCTCAGTGGTCTAAAGTGCCTGCAGGGGAAAGTTAAGGCAAGCGCTGCAACTGCTCCTTGATCCCTGGGACCATGTGCTGCGCACCCCCACCCCAGGGCGGGCTGTGCCAGTAGCCATAACACAAACAAATTAATGAGGTTTAAGAGAAATAAAGTCTTAAAAAAAGAAAAAAACAAACAAGAAGACATTAGATATAACCCATACTCATTTTTTATTAACAGACAAGAGCAGCAGAATATGAGTACTGCTTCTGGAAGATATAATTATAACTGCTTGCTTTAACAGGCAAGTTACAGAAGATAATTTCATATTAATGATTTAGCAAAGTTCTGTAACTTAGTCACTTACAATGATTAAGGAACTCTTGGAGTGGTTTTCTAACCAAGTAGAACTCCTCAGATTGACCTAGAGCACACCTTTGAAACACAGCTAATGGGTCCATTGAATCTCAGAATGCCACTCATTCAAAAAAAAGGTGACATCAATTTCTAGTCTTACCTTAATGTACAACCTTAACTTTAGTGAGAAACACTACCTGAGCAATCAACAGCAATCACTGAGGCCAAATACTGACTAATTACATAGTAATCTGGGGAAAAATAACATTAAAAATTATTTTTTAAGGCACTATCATTGGAGTTCTTTAAAATGTTTCATATGCCGTGTGTGGTGGTGCATGCCCGTAATCCCAGCACTTGGGAGGCTGAGGCAGGAGGATTGGTGCAAGTTCGAGACCAGCCTGGGCTACAAAAGTGAGTTCAAGGCCAGCCTGAACTGCATAGCGAGACCCTGACTCAAAAAGACAAAAAAAAAAAAAAAAAAAAAAAAAAAAAAAAAAAAAAAAAAAAAAAAAAAAAAAAAAAAAAAAAAAAAAAAAAAAAAAAAAAAATGTTTAATATGATGCGCTATACAATGAATGGGACAATTTATATATGAATGAATTATGGAAGGGGAGATAGCTCAGCAACTTACATGGCTGACTGGCAAGCACAAAGCCCTAAGGTTGGGGGCCCGGCAGGATGGCTCAGTGGTCTAAAGCGCCTGCTTAGGAAAGCTTAGGCAGCTGTGGAGACCACGGTTCGATCCCTGGCACCACATGCTGTGTCAGCCCGGCCCTCAGGGCAGGCTGAGCTGGCCATAAAAATAAAGAAATAAATAAACAAAAGTTCTGAAACAAAAAAAAAAGTCCTAGGGTTAAATCCCTGGTACCAGAAAAAACAAAAATAACAATAAAAAACAAAACAAAACAAAAAACTAAATGAATTATGGAAACTCTAAAACAAATTTAAATCTTTACAATTTCAGCAGAGGCTCATACAGTAGTGAATAAAGAATAGATCTATAATTTAGTAATTTAAATTATACATTATTTTTATATTCATATAAATTTAAATTCATTTATGAACAGATACAGAATAATTCACTAGAACCTTCACTTAGAAAAATGACTCAGAGAATTTATAGTACCTTCAAGTATACATCTAACTCAGAGATTAAAGTACTATCATACATTTCTTCCTCTGGCCTGTCATTAAGTTGACATAGATTTATCACTGTCATAAATCAAAACATATGCATTTGATTTACATTTTACTGCCTTCTAAATTCTGAGTGCTGATAATCTCTCCAGAATATCTGGTAACACATGAAACCAAGACACTATACATATATATATATATATATATATATATATATATATATATATATATGTCTTAAGATTTTCTGAAAGTAGGGAATCATGTATCTGAAAAACTTAAATTTATAATTCAGTGCTTACCTGGTGACATATATCAATTGCATCCACATATCTTTTTGCTTTTAAGTAATTAAATGCCAACCTGTATCCTGTTAAGGGGGAAAGAGATACATAATGAGCTCACTGTCAGTACTCTTTTTTGACTTCCTAGTTTTCTTGCTCACTAGGGTTCTAAAGAGAATGCTGACTGACTTACCAAGGGGAAGTGACATGACAACAGAAGCCAGGCTGAAATGGAAAGGAAACAAAAAAGGAAATGGAAAGGCCATAGTGACTGTGCTGTGGTCAGAAGACTGTCATTCCACTGGTGTGGTTCCCGTACTTACTAGAAAGATTTCTATTTTGTGTTAGAGTAGGCACTCATCCTGGGGCAGAAAACGACAATGCAGGCACTCATTTGCAGAGTGAAATTTATTTAGCATTTCACATACCAAGAAAACCTACAGTCATGAAATTTATCTTATTTTGGGAGAAAAATATCTAATTCCATACATAAACAAGTAATTTCAAAAGAAATCAATAAAAATCCAAGCCAAGAAAATTCTAATAAGGAACTTGAAAGACAGAGTATGATGGTGTCAAGGATGTTTGACATCTAAAAAATGAGGCATAAACTAAGACAGGCAGCACTCCAGAACGCTTTTAGGCAGAAGTAGCTGCACTGTGAAGGCCAGAGACAGAGAGGTGCTGCAGGGCGCATGCGTGAGCGCAGAGCACACGGAGACTCCAGGGAGAGCGGTCAGGCAACAGGCAGGCGGCCCCGAAACTCAGCCGGAAGCGCCACACTCCCCGTGTGAATGCTTAAGATTATTTTACGATATTCTTAAATGGTGGTTGTGCTCTGGTAAGAATGCTCTAGGGTGAGAAAAGTAAGGAGGAGCCAACTTAAGTAATAGCAGCTGTGTACTGGGTAAATACAACTCAATGTAAAGCATATGTAACAATTATTCACTTTGTATTTTAAAGAAAGGAAAATATGAATGCTGCTTGTGGATGCTAACGAAAGTATTAGAACAGGTTTTCAAGGTTTCAAACAAATATTTGAAAAGGATTGCTGGTTAATATAATCATATAATAGTAAAAAATTTAATTATTTAAGATTCATAGGTCCCGGCGGTATGGCCCAGTGGTCTATAGCCCCTGCTTGGGAAAGCTTGAGCGGCTTCAGGGACCTCAGTTCGATCCCCGGCACCACATGCTGCGCCAGCCCTGCCCTCGGGGAGGGCTGAGCCAGCCATAAAAATGAGTGAATAAACAAACAAAGGTTCTGAAACAAGAAAAAAATAAATAAACAAAATAAAAAAAAATTCTTAAAAAAAAAAGATTCATAATATTTGAGAGTTAAATATGGATATATTAATGTATAATGTAAAAAGAAATCTTATACAAGTAGATATCTATAATATATATCTGTATCTATCTATTTATCTATATATAGAGTATTCCACATACACATACAGAAGTGCCAAAACAAAAATAAGTTTCTGAGGTTTGAAGGAGGTAAACACAAAGTTACTAAAATGGACAAACACATATGCCACTTAAAAGAGAAAACAATTTAAGGTATTATGTCAGACATAATTCATGTGGCAACTAGTAAAACAAGTTTAAGTTTTGGTTTCTGCTTTCCTGACTAGCTTTGAGACCTGAGGCAAATAGTTTAAGCTGTCAGTTTCAAGTTTCCCCATCCATAAAATGGACAAAACAACTCTTTCCTTTAGAATAATTTTAAAAAATAAATGAATGCTCGCTATGAAAGTACCATATAGATGCTGGCAGTTTATTTCTGCCACTAAGTAAGAGGAACAGTTTTAATATTGGAAGAAACCTAATAGATCATGTACTAATTTTTATTTTTATTTTTTAAGATAAAGGACTAAACAGAGCAAGGAACATGCAGACTACAGATACATTATAGCTGTCAAATTTGTAAAGAACACAGTGATATGGCATCCAAAAGAAAAAAAAAAAAAAAGAGTGAGAAAATGAACACAGTAACCTGAGAATGAGTGTGAAGGGGAATCATGAATGGACTCCTATTTGTCAGTCCGAAGCCCACCTTCCCTCGGCCTTCCCCTTCCATCCTTCCCTTCCCACACCATTTTAAGCTACATTAACAAGAAAACACCTAATCAAGACAGAAAGAAAAACAAAACTCCATTATATTCCCAGCTAGCCAAGTCATATTTGCAGACATGTCCACTGTGTGTGCCACAGGTCAGAAGGGACATGGACAAGTCAAAAACCACTTTCTACACTTATGTGGCTCCAGCTATCTGCTTCACACTCATCTGCCTTTTCTGGCCTTAAGCTCACTTCTGTAGCCCAGGCTGGTCTCGAACTTGCACTGATCCTCCTGCCTCAGCCTCCCGAGTGCTGGGATTACAGGCATGAGCCACCACGCCTGGCTCCCCACTCTCTTATTTTTAAATAGCTATTAAAATCTCTTCAAGGGTTCTGAAGCATAAGTTAAGGAAAATATTTTTGAGCTTTCAAGATACAGGAACAAAGGTGAAAGATCCCAAACCAAGTGTTAGAATGAATGGACAGGTAATTGAGACTGAAGAAAAGCCTTATAATAAAGATAGGACAGAAGCTACACTGTCAGAGACTGGGCACAGACTATGGGCTGCTGGAGAACAGCCCTGGGCAGTTTCAAGGAAGCATTTCTACTCAACATAAACAAAAAGGAAAGTACAGGGAGAGATCCTCAGGAGGCTGAGGTTAGTTACTAAGTGTATTCCGGATGCTTACCATCTGTTGGAGGGACAGGTGGATTAGCACTCCTCTCACTGTTTACAAAACATCTAAACTAGGTAATGTTTTTAGATGGTCAAGAGAAAAACAATACCATGTGGTAAAACGGTGTGAAATGTGGTCCTTCTGTGAGACTTATCACAGGAACATGAGTTACAGACTTTGAGATTTACAGTAAGGATATCTGGGTTACTTTAGTGCAGCGCTTTCCTAATTTATTTGACAGGACACCCCCTTCTTGTAACTGCAACAAAGGGAAGGAGACAATAGAAAAACTAGACTAGGGGTTTGCTAAGGTGACTGAAGTCAAGTTTGGACCCCAGGAAATTATACTTAAGTATTTTAAGGTAAAAATTTATTATGAATATAAAATACTTATCTTCTCAGAAAGACTGACAATGAACATTGGTTCTTAAGATGTTTGATTCTAAAAAAAAAAACACTTAAATACAGATTTACAAACATAGGTTTCCTGTAAAAATCCGAGGCTACTATGCTCTGCTCACCCACTGCTGGGTTGCTCTGGTTGCCATACTTCCATGCCATCTCATAGTTGGAGGCAGCATCTGAGTACGCCTGCTCCTTCTCCATGATGTATCCCATATACTCATAAGCTTTGCAGCAGGACTGGAGAAAAATGGAAAATGTGTTAACAGTTTGACACCATCAAAATGATATGGGAATATTTATCAGCAAAGAGACTCCACTGACCCACTTGATGGCACAGATAGCAATGTTTTCTTTTTTTTTTTTTTGTGGGACCAGGGTTCGAACTCACGACCCTGCAGTTGCCCAGCAGGCACTTGTGCCTCGGAGCTATCTCCCCAGCCCCATGCAATGTTTTCAATGCTGAGTACGCATTCAGGTTACCAATAAAACTTAGTGAATGATTTTAATGCCGTGTCTATCTCCAAAATGACTTTGTATCTTTTCTTTATAAAACCAGAAATGGGGCCCGTGAGATGGCTCAGCAATCTAAAGCACCTGCTTAGGCAAACTTAGGCAACTGCAGGGTTGGTGGTGCATCCCTGGCCCAACATGCTGTGCCAGCCCCACCCCCAGGACAGGCTGAGCCAGCCATAATATTTTTTTTTTTAAGAATTATTTTATTTTATTTTTTTGATTCAGAACTTTTGTTTATTTATTTATTTTTAAATAATTTTTTATTTTATTTATTTTTTTCTTGTTTCAGAACCTTTATTTGTTTATTCACTTATTTTTATAGCCGGCTCAGCCCACCCCGCCCGAGAGCAGGACTGGCACAGCATGTGGTGCCAGGGATCGAAGCGTGGTCCCTGAAGCCACCCAAGCTTTCCCAAGCAGGCGATTTAGACCACTGAGCCATCCCGCCGGGCCCCTGTTTATTTATTTTTATGGCCGGCTCAGCCTGCCCTCAGGGCAGGGCTGTGAGCCATCCATAATATTAAACAAAACAAAAAACAGAAATATACATCAGAGCCCATGTACCTTGTGCATGTACATATATATTATTCATTATACATTTTTCAGCACATACAATAAAAGTACAATGAATTCTATGAGCTCATAACTCACCTTCAAAAATTAATTCAGTACGGAAAGTACCTCGTTTCTATTTCCCATACCTGTGCTTCCAAATTAGCAGAAAAGTATCCTCAGGTACTGTACCATTTCATCTATAAAAATGTTAAAGCACCTCTTGAAAAGTTAAGGACTTTCTTAACCATAATCATACTTCATGATTCATAAAGTGTAGCAAGCCAACTACCAAGTCTCCAGTAAGTGTTCAAATTTCAAATGGCCATGGTATAATTTTTTTAAAATGTAGATTTGTTGTATTCAAATAAGGCTCACATGTTGTGATGAACCAGACTGTGTCCCAAGTCTCTTTTTGATTTTAGGATTTCTTTTTTGCTTCTTTCTCTCTTTTAATTATTTTTTTTGTGTGTGGTACCAGGAATTGAACTCAGTACCTTGTGCTTGCCAGACAAGCACTTTTTCCACTGAGCTATCTCCCCAGCCCTATTTTAAAAAAATTTTTTTAAATGCATTTACGACAGGGGATACAGGGTCTATGGGGTCTCAATATGTAGATGGACTCATAGTGATGTTCCTGTTTCTAGCTTCCCAAAGTGCTGGGATTACAGGGGTGTGCCACCACTCCCAGTCTCAATTGCTATCTCAGTGTGCCCTGCAGCAGGGCCGGCAGAGCAGGCCTGGGATCGAACTCTGGCTGCTATACTCCGCTGAAGCAGGAGCTTTAGCCCACTGAACTATCAGGCTGGCCCTGTCTTTTTTAATTAAATGTAGTGTAAAAAAGATCATTCATCCTAGAGTTTCATTAACCCACATTCAGTTGACTAAATCCCTGTATTTATATAGTCCTATGTCACTGATAATTTCTGAAACTCGTGGTTAGTGCTAAAGTGGTTTCAATATTTTTATATATACATATATCAATACACTTTTTATAATTTTACTTTTTTTAAAGGTAAGTTTGATTAGGTATCTGGCTAGCTTGGTCAGTGGAGCATGAGACTCTTAAAATAAGTTTTACCAATATTTTCATTAAAAGCATATTAGGAATATACATATAAAATATAGAGATGTAGATTTTTTCCTTTAACTCAGGCAGGCAGGTTCCACTATACCTTAGCATCGACAGTGAAACCCTAACATTTTGATACTCTGACTTTTTTCTTTTTTTTGCAAGACCAGGGTTCAAACTCATAACCTTGTACTTGCCAGGCAAGCACTTGTGCCTCAGAGCTATCTCTGCAGCTCCCTGACTTTTTTTCATTTCTCTTTTTTTTTTTTTTTTAAGAATTTTTTATTTTTTTAAAATTTTATTTATTTATTCTTTCTTGTTTCAGAAGCTTTGTTTGTTTATTCACTCATTTTTATGGCCGGCTCAGCCCGCCCCAAGGGGAGGGCTGGCACAGCATGTGGTGCTTGGGATTGAACTGCAGTCCCTGAAGCCGCCCAATCTTTCCCAAGCAGGCGTTTTAGACCACTGAGCCATCCCGCCGGGCCCCTTCATTTCTCTTGATTTTCTAAAAAGAAGTGGACATTTTTATGATTACTAGCATTTCTCATCATAGACCAGTCCTGACTATCATAGGTGCTATGTTCTTCCATCACAGCCACAGGTCTGATTTTCTCTCCTTTTTTAATATTACAGCCATTCAAAACCACTAGGTTTGAAAAAAGATTATCAGTGTTTCTTCATTTACTGTCTCAAAACTGTACAATGAAAAATCTCTAATCTTCTGATTATCCAATAGTATAGTATATACAGAAAAGAAGCTGCTTTCGTTTGTCAGCTTTAGAAATAAGTAGTTCATGAGCATGCTGCAACAGTACCCAATTGTTTCTCTTATTGTCATGAAGCTATGAATTAAACATATCTGATGTACTTCAGCCTACTGCAGTTCCCATCCCCACTGGTACCTAAATGTGCCCTCACTCTGGCTCCTGGGAGTGTCTTCAGGCTGGTTACTTGGTCCTGGGCACCACTCCGACCATGCCTAACACCTCCCCTGACATTTGGCACGACAAGATGGTCTAGTGTCATCTTGAGCATTTCCTGACTAAAACTAAATGATTTCCATTTTTAAAAATGGTACATCTCCCTCAGGTTTGACCAACCTTGTCACATACAGATGGTTACATGTTTTGTTATGTAGGTCTTGCTTTAACTTGGCCTTAACCATCTAGCAGAAGTTTAACCAGGAAGAATTAAAAAATTAAGCCAGATTAGTATGCTGACCTGTAAAAGGCTCAAGTCAACAGCTTCCAATATTGCCAGTTCTGTGATAACCCATTACTATTATGGACTATTGGAGGATGCATACAACTACTTTCTCTTAGCTGAATGAGAAGAAATATTTGTACCAATAGTGTTTAGAAAAGTTAACATGTCTGCAGCTTGTACTCCGAATAACTACTAAGACAACAATATGCATTATATTAATTATTGTGGCTGTCTTACTAACATGTTTTGAAACTATCTAATTGCTCTTTTTTTTTTTTTCAGGACTGGGGACGAACTCAGGTCCTTGTGCTTGCCAGGCAAGCGCTTTTTATACTGAGCTATCCCCCTCATTGCTATTTCTTATTAAAAGCAATAAAAAAATTTACATTTCCATTTTTTTAAAATGGAAGTAGCTGGTCATTTGAAATGTCCTATAAATTTGTAAGTGGCTGAATGTTTCAGTTTAAGTTCCTAAGTATATAAATAGTACTAGAACATCATAAGTCCTCTTTATAGAACAAATGATGCATTTCATAATCTAATTTACTGAAAAGAGAACTGTTACTGCAAATAAAGTTTTAAACTGTTATGAATTTGTGAAAATCTTTGAAAGTTTCTAATTCAAGTACAATTATTTCTCTGCAAATTATAAAATATCTTTATAAAAGTCTCCTAAGAATACATCTGCTTAGTGTGACTGAATACCAAAACGTTAGTAAAAAAGGCATATATTCTACGGACTTGAAGATTTTTTTTCCACTTTTCTATCTAAAGATAAGAATTTTTTTATTAAAAGCTAACACGGCTTTCCCCTATGAAATATATTACGCATAGTGAATCCTAATAATGAGGAAATGATATACAGCTGCAATAAGTTCATCAAGCACATTCTTAATAGGAGAGACAAACACCCAAAATTATTATGCTACGATTTCCATTAGTTCTCGGATGAGATGGGCAACCACAGGCAAGGGCTTGGCACTCCAGTAGCATTTCTGTGAGCACTCCAGTAGCATTTCTGTGAGAAGGGCATCGGTGTAGGTGAAACTTGAAAATGCACTTTTCCGGGCCCGGCAGGATGGCTCAGTGGTCTAAAGCGCCTGCTTAGGAAAGCTTGGGTGGCTGCAGGGACCATGGGTCGATCCCTGGCACCACACGCTGCACCAGCCCTGCCCTCAGGGCAGGCTGAGCTGGCCATAAAAATAAATAAATAAACAAACAAAAGTTCTGAAACAAAAAAACAAAAAAAATTCTTAAAAAAAAAAAAGAAAAAAAATGCACTTTTTTTTCTTTTCAAGGGCAAATCACTTCTTTCTTACTATCACTATTTTCTGTTTCTTGTAAAAGATATATTTAATATTTAAAAAACCCTCAAAAACCAATGGAAATGGACCAGCATATTATAATGTCTACTACAGAAAGCCTATGTAGCAAATGTTAACGATCACATTTACTCTTGAGTCACTTACTCTGTTATGACGCAGGCACTGTCTTAATAGGTCTTCTGCCATGTCATATTTTGCAGACTGAATATAAATATCAGCAAGCAGAAGCCAACTCTTCTCAAACTCCTCAGCATCAATGGCATTCCAGTTCATTTTTGCAATCCGTTTCAGCTGATTTCTAGCTTTTGGTGTCTGTTTCAATATCATATAAGCTGTTGCCATTCCCAAGAGTGCCGGGATGTGATCATTCTGTAAGAGAACAGAACTTTAGACCAGTAGATACACGAAATAAATATCCTCTATTTAAAAGAAAAACATGGAAAGCAGCACGAGGCACATAAGAACTTTTGTCTCCATCTCAGGTAACACTGACTCCCATCACCTTTAAACATACCAAGTATTCTCAAGTTATCATGAAGAAACTTGCTTAGGCCCTGTGTGGTAATTCTGTAACTATGAAGATCTCACAACCACAAAAGCCCAACAATGTGTGTGACTTGATTTGTAATGGGATTGGCTAGCTACGTTGTTTCTATTGAAACAGAAAAAAAAAGGCATTTCAGTATAGGTAGTTTTATTTCAGAGTTAGTGTTTAGATCCTTAGTTCTTTACCTGTCAAACAGGAATAGGACTAGAAAAATTCCCCACAACACACTGCAATTGCAAAACCTTTGATTGTATATGTATCTGCTTCCTTTTAGTCCAAAGAGA
>PVJA010046620.1:0-14991 GCA_004027025.1 Myocastor coypus
TATGGCCAGCTCAGCCTGCCCTGAGGGCAGGGCTGGCACAGCATTTGGTGCTGGGGGTTGAACTGAAGTCCCTACAGCCGCCTAAGCTTTCCTAAGCAGGTGCTTTAGACCACTGAGCCATCCTGCCCAGCCCTAGTGTCTGTACTTTTTTTTTTTTTTTTGTCTTTTTGAGACAGGGTCTCGCTATGCAGTTGAGGCTGGCCTTGAGCTCACTTTTGTAGCCCATGCTGGTCTCGAACTCACACCGATCCTCCTGCCTCAGCCTCCCGAGTGCTGGGATTACTGGCCTGCGCCACCACGTCCGGTGTGTCTGTACTTTTTAGACAATAGAAAGTCTTGCCTTTTTAGTCTTGCTTTTCACTTGCCTTTTAATGTTTTGTGCTTTGAAGATCACTTCCATGTGAAAATCCACATTTATGGTATTTTTGATGCTCCAACTTTCCATGATTGTCATCTCTTACAATATTCATCTAAACTTTATCTTATGTTGAACTTCATAGCACAGTTTTAGCACAATAAAACATTTGTTTTTTGGTGCAGATGATAATATTGCTCTTTCTAGGTTGCAAGTCATTGTGGATGTATTACCATTTTGCTATAATGTCACTTTGTGTGGTTGTATAAGAATTTGTCTCTAAGAGCTGGGTATGGTGGCACATGCCTGTAATCCCAGCATTTGGGAGGCTGAGGCAGGAGGATAGATGCGAGTTTGAGACCAGCCTGGGCTGCAAAAGTGAGCTCAAGGCCAGCTTGAACTGCACAACAAGACCCTGTCTTAAAAAGACAAAAAATTGAAAAATAAATAAAGTGATATCATTAAAGGTTAAAAAAAAAAAAGACAAAAAAAAAAAAGAATTTGTCTCTTTCAAGTACTAGCACAGTCTGCCAACAGAAAGTCTGTAAATGAAGCATTTGCTTTCTTTCTCCTTTAGTGAAAGCTCTGTGTAAGGAGTGTGTAGTAGAGCGCTGTCGTGTGCTTCGCCTGAAAAACCAACTAAATGAAGATTACAAAATGGTTAATAATCTGCTGAAGGCAACAGGAAAGGGGTATGTTATACATCATACATTGCTATTGATATATTAAAATTTTTAAAAAGCAGTTGCCAAGCAACTCGTATACTTCACAGAGATTGTATATGGTGAAGCCACATTGAAAGTCTTTTTTTTTTTTTTGTGAGACTGAGGTTCAAACTCACAACCTTGCACTTGCCAGGCAGGTACTTGTGCCACAGAGCTATCTCCCTGACCCCAGAAAGTCAGTCTTAACAGAACTTTTTTCTTGTGGCTGAATTGGCCTTTTTACTGCATTTTACCCATCAGAGAGGAAGAAGCAGGATGTAGAAGAACCATGACTATTTCAGGTGGCATGAGCCTGTGCACTAGCATGGAGCTGCGTCTCCAAAAACATCACGGCTCATAGCTAGCCAGTGGGTGTCCACTATTGAAGCTGAACAGAGAGTTCAGTGGAATTCTTGACCAGAAATATTCAGGCCAAGTGGAATATATCAAACCCTGTCTCATAGACTACTTCCGAACTGAGGATATGATGGGATTTGCCATATCTGGGCTTAATCTTTTTAGTGGGGGAGGGAGGTCTTTTTGAGACAGGGTCTCCCTGTGCAGTTCAGGCTGTCCTTGAGCTCACTTTTTTACCTTAGGCTGGTCTCAAACTCACACCAGTCCTCTTGCTTCAGCTTCCCAAGTGCTGGGATTACAGTAGTGCACCACCACACCCGGCTTGAGTTTAATTTAATCTTAACTAATGAAGATGATCACAGTTGTTTGAGTCTACAGCCTCCCGAGTGCCATCTTCATAGGGTATATGTGTTCATCTCAGCATTGCTATGCCAATCTTATATTAATGGTTATCACATGATACCACATGCTATAATCCCAGTATTCTGGGAGGTTGAGATAAACAACCACAAGGTTCAACTCTGGACACTTTCGTGACTTAGCGAGATTCTGCCTCAAGATTTTGAAAAAGGGGAGCTGGACTTGTAGCTCAGAGGCCTTGGCTTTAGTTCCACAATAGTGGGTGTGCTGTGTGTAACTGTGCAAGAGAAATCAAGAGGAGAGAGGTGCCCCTTTAATTGGTGTTGGTATAAATAAATGTAAATGATAGAGAACAGGAGAAGGTTTAGACTGGCTACAGAGTATTTAGATACTTTCTAACCTCCTAACCTGGCTGCTTATCACCCCATTGATTCTGATTCGGTCGGCCGATATGGCTGCCTTTGTGGCTTTCCTCTTTCTTCCGTCTTCTTCACCATTTCATGTATTTTTGTCAGAGGACAACCTTCCCCCAGTAGATGGACTTCTTTCTTTTTGAGACAGTGCCTGCTATGCAGTTCAAGCTGGCCTTGAGCTCACTTTGTATTCCTCAGACTCCCAAGTGCTGATATTACAGGTGTGTACCACCATGCCCCGCCAACGGACTGTTATGTTAAAGGGTGACATGAGACCGTGTCCTCCCCAATGAGACTCCATAAACGGGAACACAAATTGTTAGGCCACATGTAGTCACATGTAGTGAGTGTGAAAGTGGGTTAAAAATTATTTGAAAAAAAAAAAAAAATTGTGCGCATGGTAGGTGATCTTGACTGTTGACGGTTTGCTTTGGCTGTGCTCTTTCCAGGAATAGAAGGAAGAGCATCAGCACACATTACTGTAGGATGTAACAATCCTTTCTTCCACAGCAATGATGGATTTTGGGTGGGAAAGTCATCCTTGCGGAGTTGGCGCCAGCTAGCCCTAGAACAGCTTGACGAGCAAGATGGGGATGCAGACCAAAGCAACGGGAAGATGAATGGCAACACCTTCAACAAAGGTAACCCGAGTGCTTGAAATTGACCATGAAGCTTCAAGTTTCTGTTTCCATTTTGCACCTATTCATGTAATTACAAATATTTTTATCATATTAACAGCTCTAAAAATGCCTACAGGGAAATAAAGTAGTTTTCAGCTATTGCATCAGCAAAGACCTTAGAGCTCCCATGTGGGATTCTCCATCATAACCAAGCATTCCCTAGGATCAGGCTCTATCTAAATAATCAAAATTAGTGTCAGTTCTGTACAAGTTTTAAGGGAGGCGAATCTGCAGCAAACCCAAGTGTATTATAATCTCAGGGTGTTGACAGTGACAGGCCCCCTTCCTGGTGCAGAGCAGTGTGCCCTTGGCCCTCATCCAAAAGGAAGGGCATCTGTGGATCACCTTTTAAGCTCTGTGAGTTACCTGAAACCCTACTTTAGGGTGAAAAAATGAATTTTTTAAAAAAATCATTAAATTAACTGCTAAATGTAGGTTTGTAAGAGTATTTTTGAGGCACTAGAAGAAATTGGCCCATTAAAGTTATTTCAGGATTTAAAATAGAGAACTTGGGATTAAAGTTTAGTGCTATGTAGCATGAATGAGGCCCAGGCTTTGGCCCCAAGACCCCAAAAGTGAAAGTTTGAAAGGCAGATCAGTGGTGTGATTTGAGCAGCTTTACTAATCCACAGGTTTGTTAGCTCTGTACAGCGATCCATGATCCCTAATTATAATTCATAGACATGTGTTTCATTGAACAGGTTTTCCCTTTTCAATCATGCTTGCCTCTTTTTCTTTTCTATGGTTTTTCAGGCTTTTGTTTCGTTACTGTGTTTTGATGCTGGGGTTTGACTCAGAAATTCACCCAGGTCAGGCAAGTGCCATACCACTGGGTATACTTTTCTTCTCTGTTTTTTTAAACCCCTGTGTATTTGGACACCAGGGATAGAAAGAAACCAGGGTTTTCACAATGAGCGATAGCCCACAACTTTTTTTTTGTACTGGGGATCAATTTTTTTTTTTTTTTTAAGACCGGTCCCACTAAGCTAACAAGGCTGGACTCAAAGCTTGAGGCCTATTTCCCTTGTCCTGCCAGAGCAGTGGGATTATATAGGATCATGTGAACAATGCATTTTAATATTTTTTTACCCTTTGAAGTGTTTTTTTTTTAATATATTTTAACATTTTATGTACTGCATAATTAAGTATAATTATTTGGTTTGAAATTTGTTTCACCGTCTGTTTTTGAGAAAAATATCAAAGCCACTGAGTTTTAAGCCTTCTGAGCTATGTTCTTGGTCTGGTGATGGAGGTTGAACCCGATGCTTGTGTAAGCCAAGAATGCCCTCCCACTGATCACAGTGTATGCTTTACAATGTTTTCAGTTTTGTGGTTTTTCCTTAGTATTTTCTTAATGTGGTTTAATTTGTGAGCTTAACATTATTTTGAAATTATTGTCCTGTGCTTTGAAAAAGCATACTATAGTTGTAGTGGTGTTGCAGGGCCTAGTGTGTTAAGTAGCTGCTGGTGTTTTAGCCTCTGTATTGGTGTTTCCTCATTTTAAAAGTACAGTTGTATACCCTAATGGAAAATGCCTTGATGTGGGCCTGGCTGAAAGGTAGTTTTCATGGTGCTTTCAGTGTAGTAGGCTTCTGTTCTCCTTTGTTGGCCATTCAGAAATTTTAAAAGCTTTAAGCTGGAGAAATGTAACAATGCAGAAGTTGAAAGCCCTCCAGGCAACATAATCACTGAATGCAGTGGCTTTTTATAAAGGATGTCATGCAGGCATAGCTGTGCCTCTCTTCCTATCATACTGTAGCTCTTTTTGTTTAGTGGGTATATTTTATTGTGTGGTGATCTTACACTTATGTAAATGCTTATTTCAAGAAACATATAAAAAAAAAGCATATATGGAACACATTATATTGCATGTTTTTCAGATTATTTCAAGAGATTTTTCTTTTTTAATCTCAGAGAAGATTTGCCTGTAATTTAACTTGGCTGTGCACTCCTTTTGTATCCCAGCAATCCTCACTCATATTCCTGAGTGCTGGGATTTTAGGCATTTACCACTGTACTCTGAGAAGTGTTGGTCTTCTGTCTTGTGCAGAGACTTAGATGTATTTATAAATTCTACATGCTAATAATGTATTGCTGCATACTGGCACATTTCCTTTAGGAAATGCATAAGGGGAGCTGAGTGTGGTGGCACATTGCTCTCATCTCAGCACTCAGGAGTCTGAGGCAGTAGGGTCACTAGGGTACAAAGGGATCTCAAGGCCAGCCTGAACTGCATAGCCCTGCTCAAAAAGACCAAGGGGGGGGGGGGAAGAAAATTTATTAGGGGCTTATTTTCTGCATGCATTGGCCCATGTAGAGTAAATCGGCCATTGGTCCTAATCATTCTCTGTACATGAAAAGGAATTGGCAGTCCTGAGGCTTAGGTTTTCCAAAACCATTGAGGTTGAGTATCCTCTCATTTGAGAAGTTACCTGTATTTAGGTGGTGACACACATAGGTAGGGGCTGGGTGGTTTGGCCACATGAGGTTTTCCGCATTTGAGGATTTAGCCCAAGTCCTTGGTCATGCCAGGCAAGTACTCCTACAGAGCTATGGCCCAAGCTATAGTTTAGGTTTTTTGGTGGTTGGTAAATGTTCTCATACATGAAGTGCATTAAAAATTGTTATGGTATTTAACTTGGAAAACCCATAGATAACTGTGCTAACCTCATGATAAAAAAATTTGTCCTTGTTCCCAGGACACAGAAGTATAAGTGGCAGTGAGATATTATTAGAAATAGAGGAAAAGCAGGAAATGGAAGAGAAAATGTTAATGTGAATAGCTGTGTTCTTATTATGTATTATGTTTTTTTAGAGTTTAAGTCCTTATTTATGCTTTAGATCTTCTATTCAGCCTTGCCAAAGTACGTAGGTGAAAATGACTTGACATAAAGATGACTAATTTGGTTTATGATGCAGTATTCTGAATAGTTTGACTAGGATTGGGAGATATGTAAGTTATTTTCAATTTGAAAAAAGGGACGAATTTTCTTGCATAAGCCAAATCTTTAAAAACTTAAATGTCATTAGGATTTATTTATTTATTTTGTAGACTCGGGGACCTTGCACTTGCCATATAGGCACTTAAGGATTTTTCTGTCCTTTTAAGGGACAGATATATGAGACTTAGCAGAACTGCATAGGCATAATTTAGATCTAATTTTCAGAATTCAAGGTATTTTTGTTCAACATGGTGCAGAATATCTAGGTGTAGAGGTATGCCCCTCTGAACCTCACACTGTGAAGGGGGTACAAGCTGAGCTTAATTCTGAGGGTATCATGAGCTTCAAGACATGCCTCTGAATAGGAAAAGGAGCTCTGCATGGTACCATCCTGTCTCTAAGAGGGCAGAGTAGCTAGGAATTCAAGGTTTGAACTATGCAGTATGAGTGCTTGACTGAAGTAGATACCAAAGTAAAGACTAGTGCTGCTGCTTTTTTTTTTTTGAGACTGGATTTCACTACGTAGTTCTGGCTGGCCTTGACTCGCTTTGTAGCCCAGGCTGGCCTCAAACTCAAACCCATCCTTTCTGCCTCAACCTCCTCAGTACTGGGGTTAACAGGTATGTGCCATGATGCTAACTTTGAACTTTAAGTATAGTAATGAGCGGTTTTCATCTGTTATTTCTTTAGATGAATCAAAAGAGGAAAGAAAAGAAGAAGAAGAAGAAATAAATTTTAATGAAGATATTCTGTGTCCACATGGTAAGCCGGAATAATGAATCTCCTGGTACCGTAGCATACCATAAGTACTTATTAGCTCCTTTTCTCTTAGGAGCCAAGCATAAGTGGCAGTTGGGGAGAAGAACTGGTTTTATGTACTACATTTCTGTTTAGTGTTTTCACTCTTTCCCTATGTAACTGTTAGGTATCTTCTTTGCGCAAAATGATAACCCTTCCTCGCTATTTGGATGAATTGAGTGGAGAAGGAACTTTTTACTTGTGGCATTTTTTTTTTTTTTTTTTTTTTTTTTTTTTTTTTTTTTTTTTTTTTTTTTTTTTTTTTTTTTTTTCATGTATTGGGGCCAGGGAGGTAGTTCAGAGGCACAAGTGCCTGCCTGGCAAATACAAGGTCCTGAGTTTGATCCCTGGTTCTGCAAAAAAAAAAAAAAAAATCGTTTATTTATACTATGGCAGGCTCAGCCCACCCTATGGGTGGCGCTGGCGCAGCATGTGGGGCTGGAGATTGAACTGCGTTCCCTGCAGTTGTCAGAACTTGCCTAAGCTTACCTAAGCAGGCGCTTTAGACTGCTGAGCTATCTTGCTGGCCCCTTTACTGTGACATTGATTTTTGAATTTGAAAAGAAGAGTGTGACAGCCGGGCGTGGTAGCACACGCCTGTAATCCCAGCACTCGGGAGGCTGAGGCAGGAGGATTGGTGCGAGTTCGAGACCAGCCTGGGACACAAAAGTGAGCTCAAGGGGGCTGGGGAGATAGCTCTGTGGCACAAGTGCCTGGCTGGCAAGTGCAAGGTCATGAGTTTGAACCCTGGTCCCACAGGGGGGGAAAAAAAAGTGAGCTCAAGGTCAGCCTGAACTGCATAGTGAGACCCTGTCTCAAAAAGACAAAAAAGAGAAAAGAAGAGCATGGGTTGCTTCCTGTTACTAACTTTCTACAGCTTGAACACTCAGTCTTTCACATTATTAGGGATGTCTATCGGTCTGTCTGTAAATAAATGTACTTGGTACAGAGTCTCAATACACAGGTTGGATTGATGATCCTCCTGTTTTCAGCCTCCCCAGCACCACCATACTGGTGGCTGGCTCAGTGTGTCCGGGAGTGGAGGTTTGAACCCTGGTTCCTGAGCTTGCCAAGCAGGCACTTAATCTGATGTGCTGTCTTACAGGGCCTAACAGGGCTATTTATACATGAAGCTTATATATACTTAGTAGGGAACAATTAAAGTAAATTGGTTTCTTTTCGAACTGAGGATTGAACTCTTAGCTTTCTCTTTCTCACTGAGCCATATTCCCAGCTCTACATTCGCAGGTAGTGTCACTGGGTATCTTTTACGTTGCCCAGGCTTGGCCTTACGTGTTTTCCTTGTGAACTCTGTGGCTCTGTGACTTCACCTTATAGAATGCTGGGCTGATAGACTGGGCCAGCAGATTGCACATAAATGCAGTTTTAAAATTTACTTCTGGCAGACTGGGAAGATGTAGCATTTGCATGCCACAGGGAAGGTGTTGGGTTTGATCCCCAGCGGCATACACTAATTGCCATTACCACTACTTGCAGCTGGAATTCCTATAGGCTTATATGGTTTGGGATGTATTGTTGCTATGGCACCCAAGCTGGTAGCAAACTGCTTAAGTTGGCTTAAGCAGTCTCGCTTTGGCTTGTGGAGTATCTGAGAATATAGTTATGTACCACTGTGCCTGGCTTCAAGTCCTTATTTTGAATTGTATACTTGTGTCCTCCACCTCACCCTCTCATACATCAATGTCTAGCTCCCAGCCCCACCCCCACTTTGAAACAGTGTCACACCATGTAGTTCAGGCTAGCTTTGAGTGCAGGATGTAGCCCAGGCTAGCTGGATTTCACAACGATTTTTCTTGCCATAGCCTCCAGAGTGCTGGGATTATAGATGTGCAGTACCACACCCGGCATAAGTGATATTTTTTATAACACATTCCCTAGGTATTTCCAAAGCCTCATGCCTATTTAATATAAGCACATATGGTTTGAAGGTCCCTTTGGGATGCTTTGTGACCCAGTAGTTTGAACTACATTTTGGTGGTAGAGGGCCTGTTTATCCATAATCTAAACTCATTGCTGTATGTTAGTTAGTACTGGAGATTCAACTCATGGGATTGTGTGCATGCTAGGCAAGTGTTCTAACACTGACCTACCTGTCCAGCCGATGGTTATTTTTACCAGATTCTGTAGGGTATTACATTTAGTAAATTGAACCTCTCACTGCTAATTTTATTTTTTGGAAGATGCTGTGTACAGAATTTAAGTTTTTTTTCTTTTCTAATCTATAACATAAGATTTATTACTGGGAGCAACTTTAATATGTACAAATTTGTATGTGATAAGTAAAAGTTAATTATTTAGGTCACAGGTAACATTCAGCCTAAGAGCTCAGCAGACTCAAGTGCCTGCTTAAGCAGAGCACATCGACTAGGGTTTGATCCCAGGTATGCTGTGCAGACCCCACCCCCTGGGACACACAATGATAGCAAATTGAGACTGGGCATGGTGGCGCCTACCTATAATAATCTCAGTGCTTAGGAGGCTCAAGACAGGAAAATCACTATGACTCCATTTTACATGGTGAGACCTTGTAGACCCTGTAGATCCTGTCCTAAATACAGAAAAAAAAAAAAACATATTTAATTGTAACACTTGGGAGGCTGAGGCAGGAGGATTACAAGTTGAAGGTCAGCCTAGGCTATATAAGTGAGTTCAAAGCTAAGTTCAGCTACACAGTGAGACTCTTTCTTTCTTTCTTTCTTTCTTTCTTTCTTTCTTTCTTTCTTTCTTTCTTTCTTTCTTTCTTTCTTTTGCCTTTTTGAGACAGGGTCTCACTGTGCAACTCAGGCTGGCCTTGAACTCAATTTTATAGCCCAGGCTGGTCTGGAACTCACACGATCCTCCTGCCTCAGCCTCCCGAGTGCTGGGATTACAGGTGTGAGCCCCACGCCCGGCTTCTTTCCCTTTTTATATTATGGCCAGCTCAGCCTTCCCTTGGAGGTAGGGCTAGCACAGCATGTGGTGCTGGAGACCAAGCCGAGGTGGTTGCCTAAGCTTGCCTAAGCTGGTGCTTTAGACTGCTGAGCCATCTCGTCAGCCCATCTTTCCCTTTTTAATGTCTTATTTGTGTCTGAGTATAGGCTTGTTGGAGTGTTTATGACCTCCAAGGAAGTCATAGGAAGAGCTTTATTTCTTTTTTTTTTTTTTGTGTGTGTGTGTGTGTGTGTGTGTGTGTGTTTTTGAGACAGGGTCTTGCTATGCAGTTCAAGTTGGCCTTGAGCTCACTTTCGTAGCCCAGGCTGGCCTCCAACTCACCACACCAATCCTCCTGCCTCAGCCTCCCAAGTGTTGGGATTACAGGCCTGCAGCATCACGCCCAGCAAAGAGCTTTATTTCTCTGCTAAGTATATTAAAACCAATAAGTGGCCGGGCGTGGTGGCGCACGCCTGTAATCCCAGCACTCGGGAGGCTGAGGCAGGAGGATCGGTGTGAGTTCGAGACCAGCCTTGGCTACAAAAGTGAGCTCAAGGCCAGCCTGAACTGCATAGGGAGACCCTGTCTCAAAAAGACAAAAAAAAAAAAAAAAAAAAATAAAACCAATAAGTGTATGAAGGCGAAAATAGTGTCTCTTGTTTGTAGTTTAGGGATAGGTCTACAGGGTGTGCAGGGTCTCAATTGCCATCTCAGCGTGCTCCGGGTGGGGCCAGCAAGTCAGGCCCCAGGGATTGAAGCCTGGCCCCTGTGCCTGTTTGCAGGCAGTTTAATCCACTGATCTATTTGGCCAGCCCTGAAAATAGTCTTGATTGCATAAACAATTGTAAAAGCTGAAATTTAGGAAGCTGCACTTTGTGATAATAGAAATTTTGGGGAATGAACAGATTGACAGTGCGTACAAGCATCTTGCTGTAGTCATCATTCTGATTCTCAGGTTATTATGTGCAATGTAGCTCACCGTCAGTAAACAGGGAACTGGATGGATGTAGTACATGTCTGTAATCCTGTCACTGGAGGACTTGGAAAGCCTTGGGCCAGCCCTAGGTATATAGCCGGAACCTTTCTTGAAAAAGATAAGCAGGTAAAGGAGAGCTATGCTGGGAAGGGGCCCAGAGTGCAGCCTGCTGTGATCTTGGCATTCCTGAGATGCTCTGAGAACAGGCAAGGTGATCTTATTGTCTCCTGGGAGTTAGTGAAGAAACTGGACCTTGATTCCTGAGGTGGCTTTCAGATTGATTGGTAGATTGCGTTATCACCTATCTTTGAAAGGATAGTTGAAATAGAATAGGCATGTGAGATCTACACAACCTTGAAAATACTGTTTCTCAGCAGGGTGATTTCACTAACATTCAAATGGAAGTCAGTAAAGTCAGCATGGCATTGTGACCTCTGAGTGGAGGAAATCCTGTGACCCCCTCCAGCCGCTCAGCCTTGCAAGGAGCCCTGGGAGTGTCTGTTTAGCTAACTGTTGCTTGACTGGAAGGCAGTACTGAAGAGTGTGCATGTCTAGTCGCTGTGCATTTGGCTTTATCCCCTGATTTTTTTTTTTCCCCGAAACACAGACTTAGGTTAAGGATTTAAGATTTAAGAGTGATAGCTTTTTCCTTTAGAATTAAAATGAAATTTAAACATTTACAGAGAATATAGTTCCTTGTGTGTATTCACATACATGTGTAAGTAACCAGGAAGAAGCAAAGTGTAGATATTGTTGGAAAGGGGACTGCTTAAGGAATTTTTCATGAATTTAAGACGTAGTAGTAATTAGGAAATAGAGATATGTGTAACTTTATGAAACAAGAGATAGGCACTAACTTGCCACATCCCATTTACTCACCCATACAGTTTATTCTTTTTTAATCTCAGGGGAATTGTGCATCTCTGAAAATGAACGAAGGCTGGTTTCTAAAGAGGCCTGGAGCAAACTGCAGCAGTACTTCCCAAAGGCTCCTGAGTTCCCGAGCTACAGAGAGTGCTGTTCGCAGTGCAAGGTACTGAACTCTGCGCACCAGTACTGTGGAATGGCATGCCACCTCCCCGGGCGACTTGCCTCCAGCATTAGCACTGTGTTCCCAACTGGTGAATGGGGAGGAGGCAAGCCATCTACTGTCAGCAGGCGACAGCTGATTGCTTCATTTTGTCTCAGATTTTAGAAAGAGAAGGGGAAGAAAATGAAGCCTTACATAAGATGATCGCAAATGAGCAAAAGACTTCTCTTCCGAATTTGTTCCAGGACAAAAGCAGACCGTGTCTGAGTAACTGGCCAGAGGTATAACGATTTCCACAAAGGGAAGCATTTCTCCACTTAAAAAATGATGTTGACCTAGGGGCTGGGGAGATAGCTCCATGGCACAAGTGACTGCCTGGCAAGTGCAAGGTCATGAGTTCAAACCCTGCTCCCCCACGCCCACCCCAATGACATTGACAGACTACTGGTGATGCAGCGTAGGGCCTGTGGGTGTGTGGAGGGAACTAATGTGCTCTTTTTTGTGATTTTTTTTTTTTTTTTTTTTTTTATGTTTCAGGATACCGATGTCCTCTATATCGTGTCACAGTTCTTTGTAGAAGAATGGCGGAAATTTGTTAGGTAGAGACTGGAATTTTCTTACTTTGGGGGTTTTTAGTTTTCTTTCTAAGAATTCATGACTTTTATTTGCTGCTCACTTCTTTGTCATTTTAATCAAGGTACACTGAAAGCTTTCTTTTTCTATAAAGCTGAATAACTGCCAGAAACCCATTTAGTTGCTAATAACCCTTTAAATGCTTATCTTATTTTTGAAGAACTATTTTTAAAATCTTCCCTTCTTCGATAATGAGGCTTGGTTGTCTCCTTTGTCTCACTCGCCCAGGAAACCCACGAGATGCAGTCCTGTGTCATCTGTTGGAAATAGCGCCCTTCTGTGTCCCCATGGGGGACTTATGTTTACATTTGCTTCTATGACCAAAGAAGATTCTAAACTGTGAGTTTCTTTTCTTCATGTGGTTTTGTTTCCAGTGATTAATAAAACACTTGGGAATGCTCCCCGGGGTGTGCAGTGCAAGGAGTCATTCACTAGATCATAAGCTTTTTTGTTTTTCCTGTAGTAGAATGAGCGCTTTTCTTTCCAGAGACATAGCCCGTTTCTCCAGAGAAGCTATGAGGCTGGTTTTCCTTTAATCCTCACTCCTTGACTTTCCTATAACCAGAATCAGCCCCTTTGTTCCACCCAGGCCATTGGCAGCCAGCACTGAGCATCTAGGCAGAAGACTTCCCCAGAATCACGTAATCAGCACAAGCTATACTTGGTTATACTTTTTTTTTTTTTTTTCCCTGCAGCTGCCCAGCCTTAGTTAATAAAGAGTATGGGGAAAGGGGCTGGGGAGGTAGCTTGGTAGAATAAGTGACTGCCCTGCGAGCACAAGGTCCTGAGTTCAATCCCCAGTACCACCAAAAAAGAAAAAAAAGAGTATGAGGAGCTACTGCCCTCGTCACCTGGGATCTTTATTTAGTTTGGATGCTCTTATGTTCAGTCTGCCTTTTAACTCACTAGGTGGCCTTGGCTGGCATCAAGTTGAGGCAGTGCTACTTCCTCAGCCATCCAAGTGCTGGGATTACAGGGGTTTACACCCACCCTTGGCCTCACCTGCACTTTTAATGAATTTCATTCCAACTCAAGCCCTTCTTGAAAGGACTCATCTGTGAACCTTCACCTTGATGCTGCCTTTTATTTATTTATTTATTTATAATTATTTTTTTGAGCCAGGGTCTCACTAGTTCAGTCTGGCCTTTACCTCCCTTTGTAGCCCAGGGTGGTCTCTTTACAATGGTCCTCCTGTCTCAGCCTCCCAGATGCTGGGATTACCACACCTTTCCTGTAAAATAATTTTAAGAACATTTTTTGAGGAAGTTGTATGTCTTTAACGTTGCTAGAAAAGCTAAAGAGGAAACCATTGGAACAAAAAGTTGAAAAGCTGATGCTGGAGATGCAGCTCAGCAGGCACAGTGCCTGCTTAGCAAGTGTGAGGCCCTGAGTTCAATTCCTGCTACTAAAAAACAAAATAGTAAAAAAAGTGGACAAGCTGGATGCGGGTGTAGCTCAGAGGTAAATCACTTGTTCTAGAATGTGTGAAGCCCTTGGGTTTTGATTTCCAGTGCTTGCTTGCTATTTAGTTTTATACATACATACATACATACATACATACATACATACTAGGGATTGAACTCAGGATCCTGTGCTTGCCAGGCAAACACTTGTGTATGTCCCTGGTCTCTCTAGTGTATTTGTGTGTGTGTGTGTGTGTAGCCAGGGTTCGAACTCATGACCTTGCACTTGCCAGGCAGGCACTTGTGCCATGGAGCTATCTCCGTATCTCCAGCTCAGTTATTTAAAAGGAAATAAATTCCTTTGGGACCAATCTATTCATATAGAAAAACAATAAAGAGCATACCTGTGATGCCCACATTCATGAGGCCGAAGCAGGAGGATCGTTCCTAGTTCCAGGCCAGACTCTTGTCTCAAAGACAAAACAAAACCAAAAACTATTCAAAGAAATTCAGAGTTACTATAGGAGCTGGGGAGATAGCTCCATGGCACAAGTGCCTGCCTGGCAAGTGCGAAGTCATGAGTTCAAACCCCTGTCCCACAAAAAAAAAGAAAGAAAGAAAAGTTAATAGAAATTCTTTTCTAAGTTTTTCCCTAGCTACTCCCTCCCCTCTCTTTCCATTCTTACTCTTAAATGCCATAAGTATCTCTAATAAACAAGTAGATGTGTCTGTTTTTTAATTTTTTTTATTTATTTTTTTGTGGATTTTTTTTTTTTTTTTTTTAATTGTTTCAGAACTTTCGTTTACTTATTTATTTTTATGGCCGGCTCAGCCTGCCCTGAGAGCAGGGCTGGCGCAGCATGTGGTGCCGGAGATTGAACCACGGTCCCTGCAGCTGCCCAAGCTTCCCTAAACAGGCACTTTAGACCACTGAGCCATCCTGCCAGGCCCCTGTGTCTGGTTTTTTAAAAGATTACTGAATTCAAATGTAATTGAAGGCTCCTAAATTCTTTAGTTTCATTCATCCACTTCTACCTTTGGTTTTCTGTTTCTTGCAAATTAAGCACTGTCTTGACTTTTGAGAACTACCAATCTGAGAAGTCTTTTGAGAAGAAACACACAAAAAAACAAGTATCTTGTGTTTATACTCCAATTAACTTACATTACTCAACTTTTTTATTTAGCCAAGCTGATTTGTTTAGTGTCCTCATTTTTTTTTTTTTTTTTTTTTTTTTGTCTTTTTGAGACAGGGTCTCACTATGCAGTTGAGGCTGGTCCTGCGCTCACTTTTGTAGCCCAGGCTGGTCTCGAACTCGCACCAATCCTCCTGCCTCAGCCTCCCAAGTGCTGGGATTACAGGCGTGAGCCACCACGCCCGGCTTACTGTGTCCTCATTTTAACTGCTGCTC
>PVJA010046623.1:0-15036 GCA_004027025.1 Myocastor coypus
AAAAAAAAAAAAAACAAAAAAAAAAATTAAAAAATAAAAATTAGCCGGGCGTGGTGGCTCACGCCTGTAATCCCAGCACTCGGGAGGCTGAGGCAGGAGGATTGGTGCGTGTTCGAGACCAGCCTGGGCTACAAAAGTGAGCGCAGGACCAGCCTCAACTGCATAGCGAGACCCTGTCTCAAAAAGACAAAAAAAAATTAAAAATAAATAAATAAGGCCGGGTGTGGTGGCGCACGCCTGTAATCCCAGCACTTGGGAGGCTGAGGCAGGAGGATCGGTGCAAGTTCGAGACCAGCCTGGGCTACAAAAGTGAGCTCAAGGCCAGCCTCAACTGCATACTGAGACCCTGTCTCAAAAAGACAAAAAATAAAAATAAAAATAAATAAATAAATAAATAAATAAATAAATAAATAAATAAATAAAAAGAGGACCTCATGGAATGGGCAGCCTCCTCCATGGGACAAGGAGACCATGACATTTTCCAAGCTAGCACCATGGTCCCTAAGGAAGTGGCTTTGTGGGAAATGTTGAAAACATCAATGTGGGCTTCCTTTATTTTCTTAATTAAATCATGCTTGCAAAATACATCAACTTCTTTTTTACTGGGTATGATCAGTAAATGTAGTGAGTCTTTTAGTTCTGGGAAACACAAAACTTCAAATTCTTAGGCAGTTTAACAGTCTTGACAAAACCTTTCTGCAGTGTATCGCGTCTGGCGCTTGGAGTTTAAAGTTCGTTAACATGTTTTAGCTTGGGTGGTTTTATTGACCTTCTGAAGGCCATTAGAACTTTTATTAACCTAAGCAAAAACTGAGCCTGGAAAGAAAATTGGAAATTTGTTTGTTTGGGGATGGGAGGAGGAAGTGGGAAGGAAGAATGTGGGAAAGAGGGCAAGAGGGGAAATGGAAAAGGCAAATAGGACAGGCCTTGGCCAGGTAGGGCAGAAGCCAGAGCCGTTAAATCAAGGGACCGTGTAAGAGTAGCTAAGGGGCAGAGGGAAGGTGAAAAGCAAGCAAGCTTGCCGGGCGTGGTGGCGCACGCCTGTAATCCCAGCACTCGGGAGGCTGAGGCAGGAGGATTGGTGTGAGTTCGAGACCAGCCTGGGCTACAAAAGTGAGCTCAAGGCCAGCTTCAACTGCATAGCGAGACCCTGTCTCAAAAAGACAAAAAAAAAAAAAAAGAAAGAAAGAAAAGAAAAGAAAAACAAGCAAGCTCTCCCAGCCAGAGGTCAGGGTCAGCCCATGCAGGCCTGTTCTCCTCTGGTCATCATCTGAGGGAAAGGCTGCCCTGCCTTCCCCCAGGCTTGGCCGAACCCCACTTTCCATGTGTAAACTATGAGCTCATGCATGCCCACAGGCTGCTCTCTGGCCCAGGGAGGGACTGAGGCCCAGAAAGGCCTCCTCTTCCCTTCTGGAACCAGAGGCTACCACCACCTCTGAGAAAGGAAGGCCCTGGAAAAACCATCTCCTCCCTTCCTTCCCTGCTGCTTTTCCCAGCAGGGGCCTCTTCACAATGCAGCCTGGCCAGGCCCTGTTGCTGAGGGAACCAACAGACAGCTGGCCCAACCCCCTTCTCCACAGAAATAGTCCAGGGAGAGAGCAAAGGATTAAATTGCCCTAATCTCTCAGCTTCAGAAGAGGCTGGGCACCCTGCCAGTGTGGGGTGGCAGTTCCCCACCAGCCAGAGGACACAAGGCCACAGGCCTAGCTCTGCCTCTCCCTCCAGCCTCATCTCCACATCCCTCTCCTCAACCACAACCCCTCCAAAAAAGGGCGACCACCTGCTTTACCCCCTGAGGAAGGGACAAAAGCCAGACACTGCTTCTGCCTTTCTGATCTATCCTAGTGCTTAGAAGGCAGGAGGAACAGCCCTGCCTCCCAGGACCTTAACTGCCTTTGGTTCTGAGTCACAGTGAATGGCGACTGGCCTGAATCAGAGCACCTTCTTTCTACCTGAGGCCGAGGCACCACCCTCCTACGCAGGCATCACTGGTCACCAGTCTGCATCTCACAGCCCGGGCATCCTTGTAGTCTGGCCACGCTCCTTCTCAACCCCACCTTAGCTATGTGGGCTCTTGGCCCCACAAGAGCCTACCAGAAAATGGATTCACTTAGGCCAGGCTGGGCTTCAGGAAAAGGCCTCTGTTCAGTGGCCTGGGTGATTTTACTGGGCCTCTGGGCTGAGTACTCTGGTGGGCATTGCGATGGCTGACGTCCAGCGGTTTGTCCATGTTTACACTGTCACCAGAGATCGGAACAGCATTACTTCCCCCGCATTGTTTTCCTGTTTATACTGTGGGGTTGCTCCGCTTTCCTTTGTCTCTTGGAGGTGAGATGCTCTTTATGGACCAAGGGAAAAAGAGTAAAGTGGTGATTTTCTTCTGGCCTGTCACTTGGCAATGACTATGGAGAATATTATTTAGAGGGACGGCTCTCGCCTAAGGAGATAGCTCAGTAGAATAAGTGTCTGCCTGGTAAGCACAGGGTCCTGAGTTCAATCCCTGGTGCTACAAAAAAAAAAAAAGGAACTGCTCTCTAGCAGTAGGGGAGTGGTCTGAGGAACAAGGAGGGGAAGGGGAACTAAAAATAAAGACACTCCACACACAGAAGCCTGATAACCCATTAATGTGAATGCTGTACACCATGACATGAGTTAAAACCAATGACATCAGCCGGGCATGGTGGCGCACACCTGTAATCCCAGCACTCGGGAGGCTGAGGCAGGAGGATCAGTGCAAGTTCAAGACCAGCCTGGGCTACAAAAGTGAGCTCAAGGCCAGCCTGAACTGCATAGCGAGACCCTGTCTCAAAAAGATAAATAAATAAATAAATAAATAAAAGATTATGACCAGCCGGGCGTGGTGGCTCACCCCTGTAATCCCAGCACTCGGGAGGCTGAGGCAGGAGGATC
Organism: Myocastor coypus; assembly: GCA_004027025.1. Lineage (NCBI taxonomy): Eukaryota > Metazoa > Chordata > Mammalia > Rodentia > Myocastoridae > Myocastor > Myocastor coypus. The sequence goes on from PVJA010046623.1 coordinate 2,911, forward strand.
GGTGCAAGTTCGAGACCAGCCTGGGCTACAAAAGTGAGCTCAAGGCCAGCCTGAACTGCATAGCGAGACCCTGTCTCAAAAAGACAAAAATAAATAAATAAATAAATAAATAAATAAAAATAAAACCAATGACATCAACAAAAGGGGCAGAGGAACTGAGGTGCGGAGGGCAGGGAGGAAGAAGGGAATCTTGAGAGACAAGCTGTAATGTGCATGTGTAACCCCTCCCAAGTGACTGTAAAATCCATGAATTGCAAACAGGTGGGAATAGAAAATAAAAATTTTTTAAGGAATTTTTATTTTATTTTATTATTTTTTCTTTTTCTTGTTTCAGAACCTTTGTTTGTTTATTAACTCATTTTTATGGCCGGCTCAGCTTGCCCTCAGGGCAGGGCTGGCGCAGCATGTGGTGCCGGGGATCGAACCATGGTAGCTGCAGCCACCCAAGCTTTCCCAAGCAGGCGCTTTAGACCACTGAACCATCCTGTCGGGCCCTAATTTTAAAAAATATTATTAAAAAGTACTGTCAGACGGGTGTGGTGGCGCACGCCTGTAATCCCAGCACTCGGGAGGCTGAGGCAGGAGGATCAGTGCGAGTTCGAGACCAGCCTGGGCTACAAAACTGAACCCAAGACCAGCCTCAACTGCATAATGAGACCCTGTCTCAAAAAGACAGAAAAAATAAAAAAAATAAAAATAAAAAATAGCCGGGCGTGGTGGCTCACGCCTGTAATCCCAGCACTCGGGAGGCTGAGGCAGGAGGATTGGTGCGAGTTCGAGACCAGCCTGGGCTACAAAAGTGAGCTCAAGGCCAGCCTCAACTGCCTAGCGAAACCCTGTCTCAAAAAAGACAAAAAATAAATAAATAAATAAAAAATAAAAAGTACTGTCGCCGGGCGTGGTGGTGCACGCCTATAATCCCAGCACTCGGGGAGGCTGAGGCAGGAGGATCAGTGCGAGTTCAAGACCAGCCTGGGCTACAAAAGTGAGCTCAAGGCCAGCTTCAACTGCACAGTGAGACCCTGTCTCAAAAAAGACAAAAAAAAAAAAAAAAAGCACTGTCGGGGCCAGGGAGATAGTTCCATGGCATAAGTGCCAGCCTGGCAAGTGTAAGGTTGTGAGTTTGAACCCTGGTCCTGCAAATCAATCAATCAATCAATCAATAGCACTGTCAAAATTTTACCTTTCAGCCCATTAGTTCGATTGTACTTTATCTTCTAAGAGCGAACAGATGCATGCAAAACCTTATTTATACAGATTGCTATTTCAGTGTCCTTTATAATAATCAAAATTGTCAGCCTCATAAATGTGGAAAAACACAGCACCTGGGAGTTAGGAAGCAGGAGGATCATTATGAGTCAGTAGCCAGATCTTGTACAAAAAAAAAAAAAAAAGATAAACGTGGAAAAATATTAGAGGGACAGTTGAATAAATTGTGGTTACTCATGAGAACAAATTCTCTGTAGTCATTAAAACATCTCTGAAGGGCTGGCCAAGCTCAATGAATTAAAGTGTCTGCATGCAGGTGCTGGGACTAGGGGTTCAATCCTGAGGTCTGCAGTGCTGGCCCCACCCCCAGGGCACGCTGAGATAGCAATTGAGACTGGGCGTGGTGGCACGCGCCTGTAATCCCAGCTCTTGGGAGGCTATAAACAGGTGGATCACTACAAGTCCAGTCTAGTAGTGAGACACTGAACACCCTGTAGATCCTCCCCTAAAATACAAAAATAAATAAATAAAAATAAAAATAAAACATCTTTGAGCCAGGCTGGGTGGTCCACACCTCTAATCCCAACACTTGGGAAGCAGAGGCAAAAAGCTTGTCAGGAATTAGGCCAGACTGGGAAAAAGGAGTTTGAGGCCAGCCTATTTGACAAAGTAAATTCAAGATCAGCCTGAACTGCATAGAAAGACCCTGTCTTTAAAAAAAATAGATAAATAAATAAAAATAAAAATCACATTTTCGCCTAGTATGGGGGCACATGCCTGTAACCCTAGCCCTTGGAAGGTTGAGGCAGGAGGATCAGTGCAAGTTCGAGACCAGCCTGGGCTACAAAAGTGAGCTCAAGGCCAGGCTGAACTGCATAGCAAGACCCTGTCTCAAAAAGACCAAATAGGGGCTCAACAGGATGGCTCAGTGGTCTAAAGCGCCTGCCTGGGAAAGCTTGGGTGGCTGCAGGGACCGAGGTTAGATCCCCTGCACCACATGTTGCGTCAGCCCTGCCTTCAGGGCAGGCTGAGCCGGCCATAAAAATAAACAAACAAAAGTTCTGAAACAAGAATAAAATAAAATAAAATTCTTAACAAAAAAAAAAAAAAAAAAGCCAGGCGTGGTGGTTCACGCCTGCAATCCCAGCACTCGGGAGGCTGAGGCAGGAGGATCAATGCAAGTCTGAGACCAGCCTGGGCTACAAAAGTGAGCTCAAGGCCATGCTGAACTGCATAGAGAGACCCTGTCTCAAAAAGACAATCAATCAATCAATCAATCAAAGAGACCAAATAAATAAATAAATAAAATTTTAAAAAATCACATTTTCAAAGCTGGTGTAATGCTTTTGATGAGCATTTTTTTCCTCCTGTCCTTCAACATCCCAGGGACATGTGTCCTGGAACTCAAGCCTGTGTCATCTCTTATAGGATTATCCTGCTCGAACGCAACTGCAACTCTCCTGAATGTCAGCGGGCTAGCTGGTCTCCCCGATCATCATAACCTTATTCTCCATGTAAAGCACGTGGGCCACTTCTTCACCTCACCGCTCACTGTCACTTTCCTTGCGCTCCATCTGAGGGCACAGGGCTCTCCGCGCTGACCCTCCAGCCTATGTTTCCAATTTTAGCCAGTAGTTCTGCCCATGGCCCTTTGCTACAACCATACTCAAATGTGTTTAAGTCGCTGGCCATGGGATCCTCCCACAGGGCTTTCCCTAAGTCCTGCCATATGTCTCTTCTGTTCCCATTGCTGCCACCCCGGCAGTGGGCCCACATCATTTCCCTCCTGACCAGCTCCATGTCTTCGCCGGTCCATCTGCTCCCAGCCTGGTGTCCCTGGGGACCGTCAGCAGTCCAATAGCTGGGTAGGCTTTTTATCCATGACTTATCTTGCCCAACAGCCACCACTCACCACTTTTAAGTGACTACCACCATTAAATGAAGTGACGTCTTCTTTTATCCTAGCATCGAATTGAATGCGGGAGAGAGGGCAAGGAGAAATAGGAAAGGCAAGTGGGACAGGCCGCAGGCCATAGCCAGGTAGGGTAGAAGTCAGTGCAGTTGAAGAAAGGGAATTTAATCCAGGAAGTACACACCTACCTCTCCTGCCCTTTATATTATTATTAAAAGCAAGGTCTTGCTACGCTGGCCGTGCTGGCCGTGAAGCTCCCCACTGTCTCAGTGTAGAGTTGCTGTTGTCGTGCACATGTTCCACTTCACCCAGCAGTCCCTCTTTCCTTTGATCCCCACCTACCCACTGTCCTATTTTATGCCCTGCAAATTCTACTCAATGCCCTTGACATCTTCAGACACATCCTGTACCTAATGACTTCTCCATGAACTACCTGTGTGCTCTTTAATAATTTACTAACCTCTTCAACTCCAGCCCCTCAGCCATGAAATGGAAAAGACACTAATGAGGGCTTCTTTACAAGATGCTGTGTGAACAAAGCTGATGCCTGAGCGCAGTAACTAGTATTTATTTGCCTATGATTTTGCACCTGGGGCAGAGCCTGGCAGGGACAGCCCAGGCCGGTCCCAGCAGCATCCATTGAAAAGCATCTGCCCTGGGGTGACTGAGCTGGAAAGCAGGGCTGTAGCAGGCTGCTCAGCTGGCACACTGTGTCCTGGAGCTCTTTTCCTCCCCTTGGACTTTCCAGATGGGCTTCCACACCTCCTCACAACATATCAGCCCGGTTCTAAGCAACGAGAAGCAGAAACTGCTGTCTTCTTAAAGGCCAGGCCTGGATCTAACTGGCACCCACCACCACCACCACCATTTGTCTAGGCAGCCACAGGCCAGCCCAGCCTGGGGGATGGAGAGACAGACTCCCTCTCTTCCGGTGGAAGTGACAGGAGAACAGCAGGAGGAAAGCACAGGTGGACGGCCCTTTGGAAACAAGTTGCTCCAGAGCCCCAGGTTTCTGCCACCCCCGTCTTGGCTAGCAGAACTCAGATTTCACGTCGATGGAAATCAGAGCCTGGAAATTCTTTTTGTTGAAAGATTGCTTGGATTGCTGCCACAAGCCATGACTTGACTTCTCCCTCTTGCTGTGATTGGCTATGACATCCCAAGCAAACATTAAGCACTTTGAGGGCAAAGCTCCTGTTCACAGTATACATTTTTTATTCCCCCCAGTGGAGATTTGCACATTATAAACTCCTCCATAAATATGCAGCATTTGACTTATTTTCTTCTGACAGTCCCAGGACAGGGAAGGGAGCATAAGAGTTGCTCTTACTGAAATTTTGTACAAGGTCAGGCTCAGGGGGCTCCAGGGACAGCTCAGAGAAACAGTCCTTTGTTCTCCACCCCTGCTCGGAGCCAGCCAGAGCCTTCCAGAAGGGAAGCTCAATGAGGAGGCTGCAGACTGTGGAGGGCGTGTTGAGGAAATTCCATTCAGGACCCTCATTTCCGAAACTGCTCTGTGATTAGCCTGGCTTTGTGCCGGCCCAGTGCAGTGGCAGAAAGAGAGGCCAGTCCTCAGGTCATAAAAAGCATCAGAAAAATGCAAAAGCAGCCCCCTTTACAGCTCGGGCAAAAGGTAAAAGAATGTGCTTTATCTCAGACTAAAGTCAACTCTCCGAACTATTACTTCTTCAAAAAAGAAAAGTCCACTAAAGGTAGTACTTTAAGTTTATTTCTTTCACCATACATACCACATGCATTCTTCCTTTGGTTCCAAGGGCGCATACCCAGCCCCTGCGGTGGGCATGGCAACCTGAGATTGTAGGTCAGGGAGGTCAGGGGCCACCTAAGGATTCCAAAATGCGCTTGCAAATAACCATAGATTTGAACTTTGTATTGTTGCCCTGGGCCTGGGTCCTGCACCAGAGGGAGAGCTAGAGAAGCCAGCACTGGGGTTCAAAGGCCTCTGGCTCTGGTTTCTGCCCTTGAGTGGGCCCTTGACATTCCCACCAGCCTCCAGTGCAGCAAAGGCAGAGGTTGGGACTTGGGACAGACTCTGTAACCCAGAGCTACAAGCTGTGAAGATTCACGGTGTCTGTGGAGCTGGGAGACCCTGGGGATTAGCTCCAGAGGCTACAAAGCCTGCACTGCTCTCAGAGGCCCATGAACATTGGCCCAGACCCAGCCATGGCAGATGTGTGCAGTGCAGCTCACATCAACACTGGGATCCCGAAAAGAACCCAAGTTCTGGGCCCGGCAGGATGGCTCAGTGGTCTAAAGTGCCTGCTTGGGAGCTTGGGCGGCTTCAGGGACCACGGTTCGATCCCTGGAACCACATGCTGCGCCAGCCCTGCCCTCGGGGTGGGCTGAGCCGGCCATAAAAAATGAGTGAATAAGCAAAGGTTCTGAAGCAAGAAAAAATAAATAAATAAATAAAAATTAAAGAACCCAAGTTCTAGCCTCACCCAAGCAGAGTGGGTATTTACTACAGCATGAGGTGGGGAGGTGGTAAATGTCCCACACAGTCCTTAAATACTATCTCCATGAGCCAGTCAGATAGTTCATCTGATTAAAGCACCTGCGTAGAGACTGGTGTGCTATGCAGTGCCAGTCCCACCCTCAGGGTGCAGTGAGACAAAATTGAGACTGGGCATGGTGGTGCTTGCCTGTAATTTCAGTGCTTGGGTGGCTGAAAAAGGACAATCATGACAAGTCCGATCTGTGTAGTGACACCCTGTAATAAATACATAAAAAAACCCAACTGTCTCCACTGATAGCTGAATGCATACCATAGGTGTGAGGTGCATCCACATTTATTGACATGGGAGGGTACGTTAGGTGAATATAAAAGTATACAATATATTGAAAATGAATATTGCAGATTACAGACAGTATGGCCCCATCTGAACATGGCACGCATGTACTCACAGAGGAAAGACGTGCAAGACCACACAGCAGAATGTTAACAGAAGCATCCCCGACTGATGGAATTTCAACATATATGCCTTCAGCTTGGAAAATAATTTCTTTATAACTAGTAAACCACAGCTGAAATCCCATGTCAGCTGAGGGTTTTTTCTGGAGAAGTCACAAGATAACTGCATCCTAAGGGCCTCCTCTGTTTTGAAGCTGAGAGATAGAACAAAACAAAGCCATCTTTTTCATTCCAAACCATGGAGGTGATGCACAGAAAGATATCCATATCCTCTGTCCACAGAAAGAGGGTAAGTAGCCAGTTGTGGTGGCTCATGCCTGTAATCCCAGCACTCAGGAGGCTGAGGCAGGAGGATTGGTGCAAGTTTGAGACCAGCCTGGGCTACAAAAGTGACTCAAGGCCAACCTGAACTGCATAGTGAGACCCTGTCTCAAAAAGAAAAAAAGAAGTAGGGTAAGTAACAGAATCACTGGTCTAGAAGACAATGCTTGCCAAATCCGGAGTTTAGAATTGTTTTGAGCGCCTAAAGGTCAAGAAAATCTTCTTGTATGATAAGGATCCTCCCATCATTGGTCTTCTCGGCTCACCTCACGCGACCCAGCAGAGGTAAGTGCCCTCCCGGGGGCCTATCTGCCCCTAGCCCTGAGGCCACAAAGCCGAACAGACCTTCACTCCGCCATCTTCACCTCACTTCAGCCCAGGTCTGCTTTCTTAATAAGCCTACTTCTTTTCTACATTCTCAGAAACCAAATCTCACAGTCCTGAGGGCAGACCAGGTGTAAGCCTGATCTATGTGGCTGCAAACAAAGCTTGCAGAATCATTATCTGTCCCCTCCTTTAGCTGTGGTTTGTCTTTTCTGTTCACTAGATTCTTCTGGCTTCAAGGACATGCTGCACAGACTGATTTGCATAATTATACAACTGGTGAAAGCTGTCAGCCACATTAAGGATGCCAGTAGGCAAGGAGGACTCGCAGGGTCTGACCTTGTTTCTTGCTAGTCATGTGACCTAAGTTACTTAACCTCTGTAAGCCACAGCATCTTCAGCCACGAGATGGGGGTAATCACACCTACCTCTTGGGTACTGTACCATGTTTAAAATCAAGACTACCCACCTGAACCAAAGAACTCATGAACGGCGAAAGCCAGGAGGCCGGGAAGATAGCTCAGCAGCAGAGTGCTCACCTAGTACCTATGAGGCCTGGGTCTGATCCTCAGCATCACACACACACACCCCTGAAATAGCAGTTCTCACTCTCCCCAAGGAGCAGAGTAATAATATACACTAAGTGTTTTCCCTTGCTGTTCCGAATCAGTCTCTAAGGTAAGCACCCAGGAAACTGACACCTAGCAACCACCCAGGTGACTCAGATTGCACTGTGCAGGTGGTCCCTGGACACTTTGGGGAACATATGTGTAAGACCTGCAGAGCAAAACAGAGAGAACTGGAATTATTGAATTCTCCTCCTTGGATTACTTTTTTTGTTTTTCTTTTTGGTTCTAGGAAATTGAGCCACCCTGGGTCCGGGGCATGCCTGATGCCCACCCACGCACTGAGCCTCTCTGCAGTGCTGGGCACTTACTAGGCACCTTCCTTTGTGGTAGCTGTTGTGCTGCACAGCATCACTGGCCAACGATACTTGGCTGCTCTCAGCTCAGCCCAGCAGGCCTGGCTCTAAGCTCGGGCTATGTCTACCCATCTGTCCTCACCCCTGCATGTGCACCAGCATGTACCCAAGACAGGCTCTCACGTCACAGCTGCTAATCGCTGCCAGCCAAGCATGCACATGGCCGCATCCAACACCACTGTGGGACTCAACTGACATTAGACTCTGTCTCAGAGCCAAAGGCTTGTTTCTATTAGCAAAGAATCAGCCAACTATGGCCTTTAAGCCTAATGTGGTCTGCAGTCTATTTCTATACTGTCCCTAACCTAAAATGTTGTTACATATTTTACAAATTATGAATAGAAAACAAATTAAATATGCAACAGAGAACACCTGTGGCCCACACAGCTCAACAATGTACTTATCTTGCCGGGGGTGGTGGCACATGCCTGTAATCCCAGCACTGGGGAGACTGAGACAGGAGGATCAGTGTGAGTTTGAGACCAACCTGGGCTGCAAAAGTGAGCTCAAGGCCAGCCTGAACTGCATAGCAAGACCCTGTCTCAAAAAGACAAAAAAGGGCCTGGCAGGATGGCTCAGTGGTCTAAAGTGCTTGCTTAGGAAAGCTTAGGCGGCTGCAGGGACCATGGTTCAATCCCTGGCACCACATGCTGTGCCAGCCCTGCCCTCAGGGCAGGCTGAGCTGACCATAAAAGTAAATAAATAAACAAACAAACAAAAGTTTTAAAACAAGAAAAAATAAAAATAAAATTAAAAAAAAAAAAAAAAAAAGTACTTACGTTTGTCCCTTAAGGACAAAAGGTTTGTTGAGTCTACTGTACTCCAAAAGGATATTTTTGTACAATATTTTGCATGAATAGAGGTGCATGATTTTGTATTTTTCTTTCCTTCTGAGTAAAGGACAATTTAAAGTAATTTCTCGGGGTGGGGGCTATAGCTGAGTGCCAGAACCCATGTGTAGCATCCTCCTAGTCCTGCTTTCATCCCCAGGTCCCCTTTCCCTCAAAGAAAGCTTCTCAGCCTTTGAGTAGGAGCCAGCAAAGAGGAAAGAGAGAGAGAGAGAGAGTTGAAAAAACACAAGAGGGGCCAGGAGTATAGCTCAGCAGCATAAGCACCTGCCTGATAACCACAAGGTCCTGAGTTCAACCCCTCAAAACATGAGAGAGGGATATTAAAGGACAATGGTCTTTTTTTTTTTTTTTTTTTTTTTATGGAGCCGGGGATTGAACTCAGGTCCTTGTGTTTGCCAAGCAAGCGCTTATTCTACTGAGCTATCTCCCCAGCCCCAGGATAATGGTCTTGAAAAAGAAAAACATTTGAAAAGAAAGGCATAAGAAAAGTGTCTTTCGTCCCATCTATCTTGGGTTCTACAACAAAAGACAGAAGAGCAGGAGGAGCTACGACCCATGCCTTCCATCGCTTCCATCAGGCCCCCAGCACCCAGCGTGGTGCAGCAGCTTGAAAGCAAAGAAACCTTTCAGGAAGCGCTGGCTGCTGCAGGAGATCAACTTGTAGTTGATTTCTCAGCCACATGGTGTGGGTCTTGCAAAAATGGTCAAGCTTTCCTTTCATACCCTGTCTGAAAAACATTCCAACATGCTGTTGTGTTGTTCCTTGAAGTAGATGTGGATGACTGTCAGGATGTTGCTGCAGATTGTGAGGTCAAGGGCATGCCAACCTTCCAGTTTTTTAAAAAGGGGGAGAAGGTGTGTGAGTTTTCTGGTGCTAATAAGGAGAAGCTTGAAGCCACCATCAATGAGTCGGTCTGTGTTTTCTGAAAAACATAACTATCAGCTGTTTAAAACCTTTAATTGGGGGGCCCAGCAGGATGGCTCAGTGGTCTAAAGCGCCTGCTTAGGAAAGCTTGGGCGGCTGCAGGGACTGAGGTTCAATCCCTGGCACCACATGCTGCGCCAGCCCTGCCCTCAGGACAGGCTGAGCCGGCCATAAAATAAATAAACAAACAAAAGTTCTGAAACAAGAAAAAAAAAATAAAACTTTTGTTTTTAATTTACATGAAAACAAGTATGGAAACTATATAACCAACTGCCATCTGATTATAAATGAAAATAAATTATTAATTCTACCCTTTAAAAAAAAAGAAGAAGAAGGCAAGCAGGACAAAAGTGCTCAAATGTATTTACTAGATGTACAGGTCATAGAAACCTTTATAAAGAAGTGAAGAGGCCCGGCAGGATGGCTCAGTGGTCTAAAGCACCTGCTTAGGAAAGCTTAGGTGGCTGCAAGGACCATGGTTTGATCCCCGGCACCACATGCTGCACCAGCCCTGCCCTCAGGGCAGGCTGAGCCGGCCATAAAAATAAATAAATAAACAAAAGTTCTGAAACAAGAAAAAAAAATTAAAAAAAAAAAAGAAGTGAAGACTCAGCTAGGCGTGGTGGTATATGCATGTGGTGCCAGCACTGGGGAGGCCAAGGCAAGAAAATCAACGTGAGTCAGTCCTGCCTGGCCTACAAAGTGAACCTTGTTTTTTATATTTATTTATTTGTTTGTTTGTTTATTGAGATCCTGTTTAAAAATAAAAAAGAAACGAAAGGGGGTGGAGGGCTGCGGAGATAGCTCCATGGCACAAATACCTGCTGGCAAGTGTAAGGTCATGAGTTTGAACCCTGGTCCCACAAAAAAAAAGAAATGAAGACCCAAAATGGGTAAGGGAGCCGGGCGTGGTGGCGCATGCCTGTAATTCCAGCACTTGGGAGGCTGAGGCAGGAGTATCAGTGCAAGTTCAAGACCAGCCTGGGCTACAAAAATGAGCTCAAGGCCAGCCTGAACTGCATAGTGAGACCCTGTCTCAAAAAGACAAAAAAAAGCCGAGCGTGGTGGCTCACGCCTGTAATCCCAGCACTCAGGAAGCTGAGGCAGGAGGATTGGTGTGAGTTTGAGACCAGCCTGGGCTACAAAAGTGAGCTCAAGGCCAGCCTGAACTGCATAGTGAGACCCTGTCTCAAAAAGACTAAATAAATAAATAAATAAATAAATAAATAAATAAATAAAAAATCTGAGTGTGTTTGTGCTAAGTTTAATGAGGACTGGACAATTATGTAGAAAAATGATAAAGCAAAAGATAGGGTCTAATAAATCAAAGAAGAGCCACTTATTGAGATTTGCTTCTGAGTCCCCATCTTCAAAGGTCTAAGAAGGGCACCTCTCATATGACAGTCTTTGATCCCCTGCAGGAAAAGGCCAGAAAAGCTTCACTAAGTTTTACCACCTGCTTCAGTGGAGAAGGGAAGAGGAAGAGCAGAGAAATGTTCCTGTACACGCTCCTCCCCAGATCCCTCCCTTTAGGGTACTGAGTTCTCCTCAGTCTTGGAGAACCAACGGTCCTTTTGATGGGAAAAGTGATTCTGTTTTCTTCAAGGTTGGTGAAAATGAATTGGGATCTTATCCAGTAGATGCAGCCCTGGCATGAGAAGAGTGATCTAGAAATGTGAGGCCATTATCAAGGAGAAAAAGAGAAGCCAAGAAATGAACAGGCTGGACTGTCCATGAAGCAGGACTGCTCAATTGCCAGGCAACAGGAAAACCCATCAAAAATTCAGAAACAGGCAAGAGAATCATGATGACCTGGTAGTTCAATGATGGCTGTCTCTGCTGCAACTTCTAGGAATTATCTGACCTTGGGTTGGCTTTGAGCAATGGAACTTGTATTGGTCAGGGTTTTACTCAGAGGAACAGAACAGATATAATATAAGGAGTGGATATTAACACAAAATATACAATCTATAAGGAATTGTAAAATTGGCTTACAATAGTCAGCCACAGAGTCAGATAAGGAAGCGTGCACAGGGCATCTGCGCGCTCCAGACTGAAGAATTCAATCCCGAGGCCTGGATTTCACTGTAGCACTCCGTGTAAGTCTCTGTCGGCTGATGGGTCTGCAATGGAAGACTGAAGTGTCTGTAATGGACGCTGAAGAGTTTGCGACAGATGGCGAAAGATCCAACCTGGAGGCCGAAGAGTCTGTGCTGCAAGCCAGACGATGAAGTCCAGTCTGAATGCGAAGACTGAAGCTTCTCCCACGAAGTGAAGTGTTGACTCCTTCAGCCCTTTAAAAAGACTTTTTGTGCTCAGTCATTCTGACGTGGTCTCATTGCGCCCTAGGGTGAAATCAATCATACCCCAGGATGGGTCCTTGATCCCACTCTATGGAGAAATCCAATCATATCCTAGGCGGGCCCTGGTCACACTCCAGGAAAGAACCAATTGTACCCCAAAGTGGGGCTCCCACCAACAGGGAACGAGGGGCTGAGTCATTCAGCCAAGTTGACACATTGTATCAACCACTACAGAACTATTTGCCAACTTTGTAGGGATAGAAGTTAAGTAGAAAATTGACAACACAAATTTTTCTTTTTTCTTTCTTTCTTTTCTTTTCTTTTTTTTTTTTTTTTTTTTTTTTTTTTTTTTTTTTTTTTTTTTTTT
>PVJA010046624.1:0-15029 GCA_004027025.1 Myocastor coypus
CTCCTCCTCCTCCTTTTCCACCATCTCCTTGCTGTAACAAGGATTGACTGCTGGCCACTGCAGAAATAACAGTGTGGGAAATGGCTAGCTTCAACTCATCTGAGTTCCTCTCTGCTCCTCAAACAGCAAGTAATCAAGTTAGAAAAAAACTATTTAAATTGAATGAATTGAGTCTTCTTTCCATTGGATTGGTGTGCTTGTGCAGATAAACTTACTACTAATAAAGTAATTTATTACCATTTCTGGGATTAATGTGTGATGCAAAAAATTGTGTGATTTTAAATACACTTGAAATTATTTTTAATTACCAAAAGAAAAAAGAAAGCAAGGAAGGGAGAAAAAAGGAGAGTAAGAAAGAAAGAAGGAAATAGAATAGAAAAGATATACATCTAAGTTACTAACTGTCATCCAGGTGACTTTGTCCCTTATGGGACAGTTGTTAGCATCTAGAAACACCGTTGGTAGTGCTTTTAATATCCAATAAACACAATCTAGGGATACTGTTACACATTATATAATGTACAAGATGGATTTCTTTCTATATATGAGAAAGAATTGTCCAGTTTAAAATATCAGTATCACTGTCACTAGGAAGCCTGGCCCAGGTGACATACAAATATAAAAAGCTGGAATCAATCTTTCTCTTGCCAGGTGTCACAAAATATTTCCTCCTACCACAATATTGAAAGTTTTAGGTTCATCTTGGCTTATTGCCACCTAGACACTTAGAAATAAATAGGAAACTATGAAAAAATAGACAAAAATGACATTTCCCAGACTGTTCTGTAGCTAGCTGTGACAGAAGTGATGCTAACCACAGTGGGAATGCTGGACTGTGGCAATGTCTAGGGAGGTGGGAGGTGCTGCCGCATGTGAATTATTTGAGAAATGGTTACGTTTTGCTCTATCCTTTGCTCTTCATCTGGCCTGCCATGCTAAAGTGATGGCTGGAGCTCAAGCAGTAGGTCACTTCACTTTTGTTTTGTTTTATTTTTGTTTCGAGACAAGATCTCCCTATGTAGTTCAGGCTGGCCTTGATTTCTTTATGTAGCACATGCTGGCCTGAAACTCAAGCGTTGGGATTGCAGATGTGCACCACCACACCTGGCTCCAGTAATCAGTTTAAAACAAGACAGACAAATGGCAGACACTTCATGTTAGAATAATGATGTAGCAAGACAGCAATTTGAGTCCTTAAGGCAGCATGGAGTTCCCAAATTAGCTATAATCTGCACCCTTCTAGGGTTCTTTTAAATAAAAAGAGAAGTAACTATTTGTTTCAATCACAGTATTTGTGTCTATTATAGTCAAACCTAATCTTAACTGAGGAAGCTGCTCTTGCCTGTGTTATTTTGGAACCGTAGACAGCTAACCATCCTTCCCCAACTATAGCTATTCTATAGCTGCACTACCTAGGATTTATGTGTACACCAGACATTTAAATTTAGAAATAGCTTTTTGGGAATTTAATTTCTTTTTTCTGCTAATGGCTTACTTCCCACTTATATATGAAAGTTATTAACTTAGTTTTCTTCTTCAATATGCCATAGCTCAAATTTTGCTAGGCACAGTGAGATGAGCTACCCACCTTTTTTGTTGACTGATTTCCAATACAGAATGTCTGCTTAACAATAAAGCATATGTAGGGTCTCTCTGTCCACAAACTAGGAAGTTGGATGTCTTTACTTTTGCAAGCTGCTTTATTTATTTATTCTGACCTCATTTGATTAGATTATTTTTGGATGCAAGAAAACACATATGTGTGCTTCAAAACTTAGATTATGAAAACTTATTCTTGGCTATAGTTGCCAGAGCAAATTATGGACAATTTTCACAAGAAGAGAGCAAAGCTGTTCATACAACTACTGGTGACAAAGAAATGAAATTAGAAATGGGCAAAGCTGGGGGGCTGTTCATCAACTATGAATAAGCACAATGTACTCTCTCATGGGTAGAGAGCAGGACAGAAGAAATAACCCAACAGATGATAGATGGTAGATAAACAGGCAGAAAGATGGACAGACAGACAGCCAAACTGATAGATAGCTATACAGACAGATGATAAACAAGTAAGTAGATATAATAACTGCATAGTTGTTTCTCTTTCCCCTTTCAAATTATATTCTAATGCTAGAATTGAGTTGTGTTGAGTTCTTTAAAATGCAATCTTGGCTCTAGACCATAGTATATTGTGTTTCTTCACTTCTCTCAAAATATGGAAGATATTTTGTAATTAAAAATAACAATAATATATTCTTTCCTTATATAAAATCCCTTCAACATTATAAGTACTTCACTTGGTTAATGCAAATATATGACAAAGATTGACACTAAATGAATAGGCAAAATCTGTTGGGATGGGGTGATGAGGTGCCAAACGATAGGACTTGTTGACCTTGAAAATGTTCCTGGAGATGGAGATGGAGATTCCTGGAAATTTGATTTCTTGGTGGGCCTTTGTAGTAATAGAAAAATCTTGATTTTTATTCTGTGTTGTGAAACGAAAAGACTTTTTGCTCTACAGGGCTACCATTCCAATACTTTTCACAGGCAAGTAATTGAATATCGAAATCCTAGCAGCAGAAGAGCCAGGCTCAGCATCCTCTCTTGGCTCTTCAATTTTATGATTTTTTTCTGTTGAATAAGGTCAGCTGAGAATGACTAGATTGTAGTTTACTATTTGTCCTGATTGGGAAGCAGAGCAATTTATAAGTGCTTTGCTTTTGAAACCTGGAGTTGTTTTAGGATCATCTGCTGACATATGTGAATTTCCTAGAAAAGGCCAGGATCAAATGACATCTACCATCTGTGAAGGATATTATGTCTAGAGCTAAGAACCAGAAAAATGAAAGAGATTTGCCAAGTAAATTGAGCCTTTGTCCAAAAGCAAATGCAAACACTTATTCTTAAAAAGTGTGTTCAAAAACACTCCGTCCCAAGTTATGTATATTCTTGGATTTTAAATTTTATTAGAATGCATTTGCTAATATCAACTTTCTTTATTTTTGATGGTGGTGCTGAAGATAAAAGCCAGGGCTTCATGCATGGTGGGCAAGTAACTTTCTCCCATTGAATTATATCCTTTAATGTCAAATTTTATGTATTAAGGACCAATTTGTGTTTCCATGGAAGATTACTGTGTAAAGAGAAATTATTAGAAATTGTGAAACAAATAAGAAGCCTTGCATAAGTCTTTTGCTTCTCAAGTATGCTCTGATGTGTGTACAAGTTGAAGTCTTTTTTCTTCTTCTTTACTGCTTTTAATAAGAAATAACGAGACAGTTTCAAAACACATTAGTAGTACATCCCAAATAATTTATACAATGCATATTGTTGTCTCAGAGTAAAGGATACAGACATAATTTTTCTAATCATTGTTGGCACAAAAATTTCTTCTCATTGAACTAAGAAAAAATAATTGTATACATAGTCCAATATTCCATAGTCATAGCGGGTTATTGGTAGAACTGGCAATTTCAGAAGCTGTTGATGTAAGCCTTTTACAGTTCAACATACTAATGCACTTTTACTTTTTATGTCTCATGATTAAACTTTTCTGCTGGATGGTTAAGAGCAAGTTAAAGCAACACCTATATCATGTAACATGTAACTTTTGTGTCTCCCAAGGTCAGTCAAATGCCCTCAAGATATACCTTGAAACCACGTATAGTGCTTTGTAGATCTGTTGTCACTGTCAGCCGTCTGAGTGAATCACAGTCATTGCTTGACCAATTTGCTATGAAAGCCTGAGAGAATGTTTTCTCTCTAGGTGACTCTCCTTAGGCATAGTACACATCATCAATCCCTTTCCTCTGTGGCCCCATACTCTCCTTGAACAGAAAACTTGCAATACAACTGAGTTATAGGATGTTACAGCACAGGTTCTCTTATGTCCTGAGCCCTTCAAGATCAAGTCTTATGGTTCCATAATAACTTCAAATATGATTTTATTTTTTTATTTTTTTTGTCTTTTTGAGACAGGGTCTCGCCATGCAGTTGAGGCTGGCCTTGAGCTCACTTTTGTAGCCCAGGCTGGTCTCGAACTCGCACCAATACTCCTGCCTCAGCCTCCCGAGTGCTGGGATTACAGGCGTGAGCCACCACGCCCGGCTATGATTTTATTTTTAAAAAATATTTTCTTGCTTTATTTATTTGGTATAGAGTCTCACTATTCATCTTGGACTTACCGTGATCCTCCTGTTTCAGCCTCTCCAGTGCTGGGACAGGAATGCACCACCATGCCTAGTTTTGGTGGTTGGCTGAGCAGCACAACATGCAGTGCCAGGGACCAAACTTGGGTCCTTGTGCTTGTCAGGCAGGCACTTAGACTGCTGAGCTATCTCCCCAGCCCCACACATGGTTTTCAATCCTACTGTGCTTCGTTAATGGAAGTAGTGATTTATAACTTATTCAAGGTTAAACCTTCTTTTCTATTTTTAGAATTAAATTGTCTTTTTTATTTTCATAAGATTAGCAAAGTAGAGTCAATATTGGTATATAAAGGAGAAGACATTTTGTGGACACATCAAGCAATGCTGTAAAATTTAGCCCTTTTTTATTTTTTTGTATTTTAGGGAAGGGTCTACGGGGTGTTCAGAATTTCACTACTAGATTAGACTTGTAGTGATCTGCCTGTCTACAGCCTCCAAAAAGCTGGGATTATAGGTCTGTGCCACCATGCCCTGTCTCAATTGTCATCTCAGTGTGCCCCGGTGGAGGGGCCTGCATAGCAGGACTGGGGATTGAACCTCTGAGCCTCTGTGCCTGCTTGTAGATGTTTTAATCGAGCTATTTGGCCATCCCTTCAGAATTTAGTTCTTTTTTATTGCATTCTCATTTATTTATAATAATAGCACACATTTTATAAATTTTATATTTAGTTAACATTGTTATGCATTTGATACACATTCACAGAAACCATCTAAAATATTTATGTATTCAAATCACATAATAATTATTTCCAGTGTGTTTGTAATATATAATCCATATGTGTGCATATTTCGTACACATATTTATATTTTTATATATTTATATTTTATATACTTATTATATTTTGAGATAATATATCATTTTTTTCAGATGGAGAGATAGACTTGAGAAAAATAAATACCAGGCCTACATCTGAATAGTAAAATTTATCAGATTACTATTTTTTTTTTTTTTTCACTTTTTGAGACAGGGTCTTGCTATGCATTACAGGCTGGCGTTGAGCTCACTTTGGTAGCCCAGGCTTGTCTTGAACTTGCAGCTATCCTCCTGCCTCAGCCTCCCAAGTGCTGGGATTACAGGCATACACCACCATGCCCGGTTCAGATTACTATTAACTGAAGATAAAGAAAAGTACCTAAAGTCATTAATTTCTCATAAAGAACAAGCTATTGATTGATCATAACTGTGGGAAAATGGCATTAGATTTCTAGGTTATTTTTGCCATTTATCTTGGCATTTCCCTGTTCCTCTTTGTTGAAAGCCCATTACTAGAAGGTGATTCTTTTGAGATTACACCTTTTTTATGTGTACTCAAATATATATGTTAGCAAGTACTTACCTAAAAATAATTCATCAATATTTGAAAAAATTAATATTTATTTAGCAAATCTGATACAATGCTTAGCTTGTGCAGTTAAGTTTGTTTCCAATACACATTTTACGTCTATTCAGAATGTAGTTCTAAGACAATGCATTATGAATAAGTCAAGCAAAGCCACTATTGTAATGTTATTTACATCCTCATAAGAAAAACAGAAAGAAAAATAGTATATATTTTTGTGCCATGTGATAGTAAATACCAAAAAGGAATATAAGTCAGGTAAATTGCATATGAAATGATAAGCAAAAGTATTCTGAAGTGATGATAGTTGACTAGGACAAGAAATAGGCAACAAGTAATAAACACTGGCTGGGAATTGGGAAGACAAGAATATTCAGAATCCTAAGGCGGAAGTGTGTTAATAATATTTGAGGACTAGTTACAAAATTAGAAAGGTTATTGTGGGATGTGAAAAGATGAGATTGACAAGAAAAGCTATTCCTTTGATCTCACAGAAGGGAAAACTCTAGATCCATTAAACACTCACTCCATTTATCCTTCAAGTAATAATTCAAAGCTCTGGTAATCATCCTATTTTCTTTTGCTATGATTTTGACTATAATTTATACACAGAAGTGGAATCATACTGCGTGTGTCTATTTGCAGATATCTTAACTCATTTAAAACATATCCATGCTGTAGTAAGTGGCAGACTTTTCTCCTTCAAGGATGAATGATATTTTATTTTATGTGTATGTCACATTTTGTTTAATCTACTCATTTTTCAAAGAACATAAAATCTTAGAAATTTTCTTAACTCTTCTTTGTGTTTGCTACCATACCTCATTCATATTTTCTTAAACATTTTAAAATATTTTATTTTGCAAATATTACTTTTAAATGGTTTGGGAGAAAAATGCATACCACTGGGAACATCAGCTTTTCCTTGCTTCAACAAAATATACAAGAGACAAAAAATAGATTTATTTTGGATAACATTTTCATGATTGGGTGAGGTGCTGGATGGCAAAGGTTAGGTACTGAAGAAGGGCAAACTGCTTGCCTCATGGCCACAAAGCTACAGGGAAGATAAAGATATCTGAATTACTCAGTCCTCTTCAGGAAAACACACAACTATGTGAAACCTCCCACTAGGCCCCATCTCTTAAAGCTTCTGTTACTTCCCAATAGTTAAGCTGGGGTAAGAGCTTTTAACACATGGCTCATAGAGGAACATTTAAGATCCAAACTATAGCATTAGGAATACCAGCTAATGCACAAATATGCAATTAGGGAACAAAATAATGTAAGTTCATAGATTTAACAATAAGTAAGTTAATTTATAAATCAGAGAACTGCAAATATATTAAATGTTTGCATTAAAAGTCCCATAACAAATGCACACACCTTTATGATAGTTGAAAACAATGGGAAAATCCCCCCAAATTTAGAATAGAGGACTAAAATAAGCTGTTGAATGAGTTGATAGTGAGACAGGAAGTTAATTTTTGACGGGTAGAGTTGGGAGGAAAAGCATTGAGGACAGGCGAACAGCTTAGGTTACAGCACAAATGCAAGAGGTTAAAGACAAACAGGAAGATTCCATTTCTCATGATAGACAACAATTTGAATCATCTGTATTTTTAGTATTTTCTAGGGGAGGAGTTAGGGGAAATATTGCATAACAAACCAGAAAACAAAGTAGGGCCCATGCTGTGTGAGATGCCATGCTAGCGTGCTGTACCTGATGTATAGAGTGGCAATAGGCAATTGTGGGCAGATTTTGAGGAAATGAGTGATATAATCTCATTCTTTCAGCTGTGATCTGATGCTCATGGAAAGATTTGTGAAACAAAATTCCTATAGATTTTGAAATCAGGAAGCTGGGTAGCAAAACTGTAAAACCTAGAAAATAGTGAGGATAAACAGTGAAGGAGGGGTAAATGAAAAATATGTTTAGAGTCTATTTAACCACAATGATTAGTTGGGTGACTAGGGGAAGGAGGAAGAGGAAATGATAATAAGAAATCCTAGCGGTTAGGACTTGGGAGGGATAGGAAGAAAGAATGATAAGTTGTAGAGCAATTTGATTTTTGAATTGACAGCACGCAGGATACACAAGTTATGGAGGACAAACAAAAACCTGGGATAGATTTACAATAGATCAATAGAAGTATGACTGCAAGCTGGTCCACATAAGATGAGCTTTAGGTACCGTCAGTAGTGGAAGACAGTGAAAGCTGTTTTAACCATCTGATAAATGGCTGGAAGAAAACACACTTCTCTATACAACGAAAAAAGAAACATGTTCTTCAAACTTTTCATGAGGTGCTCACCAATAGCTCCTTGTTCATGAAGAACGAACAGGTATCTTAGACAACTTACTCAAAAGCATAGCTGGTCAGGGTTGGGGGACTCTGGGAAACATGCTTTATCTGACTGTATAGGTCTTTGAATTAGAGCCAAATCTCCCACTTTTCCTTCAGCCCTGTTTCCATCTCATCTCTTTTCTACTTTGCTGTTTTAAAAATTGTATTATTTATAATGGTGAGAAACAATTTGGGATATATGTAGTTTATTCACTCAGAGCTAATAAAATTACATCAAAATCACCATACCCGGCAATTCCAGCTACTTTTGCCAATTCAGCGGTAATTAGGTCTAAGAAGGCTTGGGAGTCCTGTGTGCCTTCTATGTCTAGAAGATTATGCTTTCACCGCTGTACTTACAATTACATTTGAAATGTGTTTGCACAACCGTCTCAGGGAAGACACGGTGTGGCCTTGTCTTCCTCTCCCATTATTCTAATCAGAAGAAATCTGGACTTATAAAGAAAAAGCAAGCAACTTCCCAGAAGCCACATACCAGATTATTTTACCTGTGCTTCTGGACATGAAAATGATAGTTGCTAGGAGACCCAAAGAGGAGAAAGGCAAACTGAGACAAAGGAAACTGAAATAATACTTTGCTGGCTATTCAGGACTGTGTGGTTACTCTGGCTTTCTTCTTTCTCCCCTTTAATGAACCGGTGATATTTTTCAAACTTCCAAGTAAGTATAAATATCACAATTGTATCAGTGACCTATTTAAATACTATGGATATTTCTAACTGAATCATGACATTCAAAATATATTAAAATTTAACTGAGATCAGGGAAAGAGGAAAGAAAGAAGGGAATATATATATATATATATATATATATATATATACATATATATATATATGTATATATATATATATGTGCTAAGATAATAGTACACTATTTCTTATTTGTTTAATAGTTAATGCTTAAAGTTTTTGATCAATTTTGCATACTCATATCTGGTAGTATGAACAAATATTTTGAAGACAATGATATGCAAGAGGACAACATTGCTGAATTCCTATCATCTTGTTTTAAAAATTCTGTATTTTTTCTAATGTTTTATTCTCTTCAAAATAAAATGAAAATATTAGAATTTAAATATTTCCAATATTATTGAGAAGAAATTCTCTTGCTCTCTTTTTGGATAACTAAAACTGTCATTTGGAAAAGCTATTTAGAGCCAGGCGTGGTGGCTCACGCCTGTAATCCCAGCACTCGGGAGGCTGAGACAGGAGGATTGGTGCAGGTTCAAGACCAGCCTGGGCTACAAAAGTGAGCTCAAGGCCAGCCTCAACTGCATAGCAAGACCCCGTCTCAAAAAGACAAAAAAAAAAAAAAAAGTATTTAGGTGTTAGTATTGCAAATTCTCCTTATAGAGATTTCCAATGAAGGCAAATGATAAAACTGTTTAGAAATTTGAGGGATTGATGCAGTTGAGGTGTAACTGCTCCTGAGTTAATAACTGCAAGTATGTATAACATCTAACAACTATGTGTTAGCAGTAAGATAACAAAATCTTAGTAATAGTGTATTTATGAAAAATGATAAAGGGCTTCTTTTGAGAAGCAACACATCTCAGGTCCAGGGCAGAAAGGCCAAGGTGGAGTGGCATAGCAGAAGAAAGGCAGCTAGAGTCCTGACAGCCAGGAAGCAGCCCGGAAAGGAAGGAGCAAAGAGCAGAGGCATTCTCTTGTTGGCTATGATCCCAGGGGAATGGCCCTCACCTGCTGGCAGAAACTCAACCATATCACCCCAAAGCTTCCTTGCCTGACAAAAGCCCTGCCTGCGAGCACAGTTCTACTGTCTGTGCACCTTTTCACCCTATTCTTATTAAAATCTCACATGCAAGGTTAATGAGGACCTCTAGAGGCCTTGATTATTGATCAACATTATGGCATCATTTAGTTTGAAGTGCTTAGGAATTTGAAATAAGAGATTAGATCAAACTTAATTCTTTAATCCTTTGCTTTATTTTTAGTAACATGAAGGACTCAGATTCTGAAAGAAAAAGAATAAGGAATTATTCATTTTGTTTTCTAGACTTTAAAATGATAGTATAAAAGAGACATTCACTAAAAAACAAAATAAGTTACTTATGAGGACGAAGTTTTATTTTTTAGTGTTTTTTCTTTTACTTTTTGTTTTTTGTATCTACATGTTTTCATGGCATAATGATTGTTACTTCAGAGGAGTTGATACAGGAGCATGACACATCTGAATTCTTTTTATCCCCATCTCCTTTCACTCCCTTTCCTCTCTCCATGCATTCCTTGATCCTATTTCCATTTGGGGGAAAAATAATATATATTGCTATTTCTTATCTTCTATAATTTTCATCAGTTTTATCATAATGAAAGCACTGGGAAATCCTACCTTTTGTCCAGAACACCTCAACAGTAAGGTTTTCTTCAAACAAAGGGAAGACTTCATGTTTCTTTGTGTGTGTACATGAGGGATGGGCAGGAGAAATATTTTCATACCCTTTTAAACTAGAAGATTTTTGGATTTGCACCCCAAATATCCTCAACTCAGTTTCTTACAGCACATAAAACTCTTATAAGTTATTTGTGAACACAAATAAGTACAATGATTTCTGAGAGTCTTTATGTTAACAGTGAGGTAGGCTTAATGCCTTCTGATTTGCTTTGGTGGGGGAGATTAGAGGAAAAGGTAGTGAGCTTAAAAAGCATTTATGAAGACAAAAACAATATAAGTGGCCTTTGACTTCATTAAATTCTCTTTAAAAATAATGTTTGATGGATTTCTTTGAGTTGCCAATTTTAAAATTTAAAAGATCAAATTGACCATTTTGCTATGATAACTTGACTCATACAAAAATAATTTATGAAGCATCATTAACAACTATGCTTAAATACAGAAAATTTCATGGTTTCTATTTTACCAAAGATACATTTGATTCATATAGAAGGTCTATGAGTATAAGGTACATGTTTTTTTGAGTCTCCATATGTAATAAACTATCCTCTTTACAGGATTATAATTGCTTTGAAATTAGAGTTATGTTTAGGACTTCAGAATTAACACCAAACTATACATTCAGGAAGACAGGTTTTAATAAGCCAGGAAGCAATCTTATTTAATGACAATTAGTGTTGTCATAGCTTAATCGTACTTTCTCCACAGTGAGCGTGTTATTTTCTTTGGTTTTGTTTCTCACAATAGATTCTGAATTTTGATAATAATGCTTTCTCAATAGATTATTCTCTCTATTTATTTAGTTTAATCTTTGTTAGTAGTCTTAGTTGATGTAACATACAATTGATCTAAAAATGTTCTAGAAAGTACAGAAACATCATTAAAGTGATGAGTATTTAGAACTCCTAGAATAAAATAGAGCTTAAGTCCTTTGAGGTCCAGGGCTATCTCATTCATCAAGTATGTGTAGTATAATACATGATACCACACAAATAGTCATGCATCTTGTGTTGGTGAATGAATGAGTGATTTTAAAAAGGTTCTTTCAGCTATTTCTTCGATACATGCATCTTATTAGTAGACCTAATTAAAATTAGAGTCATCTTGAGCTTCTACCTTGATTCTAAAGGGCCATCTGGGCTCATAAATCTCATCATCTTCACCAGACAACTCAAGTCATAGAGCACATGTTTAGTAATTCATCACTTTTACACACACACACACACACACACACACACACACACACACACACACAAAACCCTCCAGAAGGAAGTAATTGCAGCCTAGAAAATCTCATTAATATAGTATAGGAAATTCAATATTTCTACCCTTCTTTTGGCACTGTAAATGAACAAATGCATGCCCAAATTCAAGAAATGATAGTGCTGGTATGACCTGACTGTAGTGATACACTGTTTTTTAAGTATGGTTTTGAAATAGCTCAGATCACAGAACGATGTTAACCACACAGTATATTATACAATCATTTTGACTAAATTGCCCAGTGCTGAGTTTCCAAATGTAAAAAAGAAATTGTGAGTGCCAAAGGTAAAGGATGTTTCCAAATTTATTCATAGAAGTAGCAATTCTGCCACATCAAATACTTGAATACATAATAGTTTCCATGGAGCCTTGAACTCTATACATATTTGAAAAATATATTTATTGTCAGTAACCTTAAATGTTCAAAGACAACATTCTTTTTATTTTATTTGGCGACTTTTGACAATGCCATATCTGTTTTGTCCTCTAACGTGTACATCTCTCTACCATACTCAAGTGTGAATTCTGAACATCTCTGAAGACCTCAAGTTAGTCTATTTGTAGTGAACACAGCAGAGATAAGAGCAGAGAAGAGGGTCCTGAGGCTCATGGGAGGCAGCAGCACCACAAGTGATGAGCTCACAGATGGCCACATTTGAATCCTAAGTTAGAAAATTATGTTATTTAACCTAAGTCTCAGTTTTGATCCACAACATCCAGACAACGGGTGCTTCAGAGGGACCTTGTGGGCTTAGTTTATGTGACCCCTGCAAAGCAGGATTAGGATCACCTTGAAAACACAATGAATCTTACCTGCTCTTGCCCCACCACATAATTTCTGCTTGATCAAGGACTAGTAATATTAACCTCTGGAAAAATTTCCTCATTTAGAAGAAAGAATATTAATCATACCTGTCTCTATGGTTGTTAGGTTCAGATGGTACAGACGAAAGCAAAAGTCTAGTAGTTATTCTTATAATTATTTGTTTAATGCCCAGAAATCAAGTGTTGCTTGTGAATATTCACATTCAATTTACCTGTTGCCCTTTATGAGTACTCAAAAGATGTTCTTTCTAGTAGTATATTGCTGCAACTAAAAGAATGATATCATAACGCTTACTGAATATATATTTTATATTATTATATATGCTTTTACAATTGAGATACAGAGTTTTACTGTTAGCATCAAGCATAGTTTTAGACAGCAGGGTATAGTAATTAATTAAAAAATGGTGATTACCTTGTAGAGAGACAGACCCAAAGTAATGACAGATGACTAATGGTTATGTCCAAAAATAAGAAGCCTAGAGAGTGACAGTACTATGAACAGGAAACTCTTCCCTGAGAAGCTGGCTATTGGACAGAGCACTGAAGAGGAGGGGGGCTAAGTCATGCAGAAGCAACCACAAGTACGGAGCTTCTCCCGTGGGAACTCACTTGACACGCTGAGAAGACAGGAAAGGAGCAATTGTGGTTTGACAGATGATAGTGAGATGAATATGATGGAGATGAAGAAAAATAATTCCAGGAAGTAGATCATATAAGGCCTCTTTGTGTCATGAAAAGTCCCTCAGTTGCATTTTTGAGTGTGTTGGGGCACTTAGGAAGGTTTCAGTGTAGAAGTAAAGCAAGCTAACATTTATTATCACAATTCAAATCTATTTTTAGCTGATATATAAAACCAGAAAATTTGCCCTAATTTGTGGATACCGCAGGCCAATTCAATATATGTAGACATGTGGTGATTATTGTAAGTTCCACATGGAGAAGGGAGCAGTGTGCAGGTGAAACTTCAGGTAGGGAACCTACGGGGACACTGCAGTGGCCCGGGCTAGGGGCAAGGATGGCTAGTGAACCACTGTGGAGACAGTGAGATGGTTAAGATTCTGAATATATTTATTAAGGACAGATGGAAAGATAGGTGAACACTTGCAATTCTAAACCTAATTTACAAGTTCTACACTTCGCCTGTTTAGTACATTATCCAAAATATATCGTGGGATTATTGTGCATAGATCAGTCTACTAATAATAAATGCAATAGCTTAGTTTTAAAAACTGCTATGATTATCTCCAGTCATATATCAAAAACCAATTAGTCTTCTATATTTATCTATTTATTTATTTATTTATTTATTTATTTATTTATTTATTTATTTGAGACAGCTGTTCAGGCTGGACTTGAGGTCACTTTGTAGCTCAGGCTGGTCTTAAACTCTCAGCAATCCTCCTGCTTCAGGAGGCCTCCTGGAATCAGTCCACTATTGAGGGAAATATCTTCTCCCATATACCATCTTTAAACCATGGTAAAATAAAGATCCTTTAAAAATATGCCATTTATTGTACATGTCAATATCTCTATGGAATGACTCCTAGCAATGAAGTTACTTTTTTTTACTGTGAAGTTATTGACTCACTGTTTTCACTGAAGAACTTTAAAAATATCTTATAGCTTGGATCTGATATGTGTTTTCCACATCCTTCAAAAAAATCTTGGGGCCAGTGAGATAGCTCCACCCACAGTTGCACTGTTTAGGTAACTGCAGGGACTGCAGTTCTAACCCCAGAACCACCTGCTATGCCAGCCTCACCCAGAGGCCAGGCTGAACCAGCTATAACCTAAACAAATAATTTTTTTAAAAAAATCTCATATGTTGGAGGTTTGGTTCTCAGATGGAAGGTGCTATTGGGAGATAGCACCTCCACCTTGAAAGAAGTAGAGCCTGGGGGAGGGAGCCAGGCCACTGGGGAATTCACCCCTTTCTGGGTCTCTCTTTGCCTTGTGGACACCAAGAGACACGCAGCTTTCTTCTGCTACATGTGTTCCTCAGCATGATATTCTACATTGGCACAAACAAGAATTGATGGGCCCCAAGTGTTAGGGTTTTAGTGATGAACTGAGACCTCTTCAACTGCAAATTAATATAAATCCATTCCCTTTATATATAAGTGAATGATTTTAGGCATTTTGTCAACAATAGAAAACTGAGTAGCACTGTGAACAATTTTTAATACTTTATAATTGTATTTGCTCTTTTTGTATATGTGGTATTGGTGATCAAACTCAGTACCTGTGTCAGGCAGGCTTTTATTTTTCTGAGCTATCTTCCCGGTCTCCCAAGGTTTGTATCCATTTAAGACTGTTTTCCAATTTAGGAGTAAAATTTCTTATGTTTTATACTTTATTATATATCTTATTTACTATTATCATCCTAATTGTTTATTGTATTTGGACATTATTGTATATAAAATATAGCTGGGTGTGGTGGCACACAGTCCTATTACACAGGACTCACATCAGTGTGAGTTCAAGACCAGTCTGGGCTACAGAAGTGAGCTCAAGGCCAACCTGAACTGCATAGTAAGACCCTGACTCAAAAAGACAAAAAAAAAAAAAAAAAAAAAAAAAAAAAAAAAAAAAAAAAAAAAAAAAAA